>SNQJ01S0146513.1:5027-18601 GCA_010110895.2 Picea sitchensis
AACCTCTCTAGTGCACCCATGTTGTTGAGGGAAGATGGGTCCACTCCTTGGGCATTCTCCCAAGTTTATCCTCCTTTTTTCAAACACAACCCAAGTCTTCGTCAATCGTTCTAAATAAAGTAAGGTGTGTTCCCCCTTGGTGTCACACGTTACCATTGTGAGCCCAAGGTGTCCCTACTCACACCCACACATCTTTGTTCTCCCAACCGATAAGATGCCCTTTGGTGTTCTCTTGCCTGACCCATCCCCAAATATGTGAAAAGAGTGTGCGCACTCGATGGGCGTCATGGGAGACCTTTCAATATCAACAATGGAGTCCATTATCCGCCCCTGCTTTATATCATCAAAATTTTCCCTTTACCATGTATCATAAGTTGATTTAGAACGTTTCAACCGGCTTGGTGTTGAGAGAAGTATTTAGGATACATACATGGATTCCATGGTGAGTTCAAAAAATCCCATGGATTTGTGTGTGGGGTTACTCAGCCTTATAGTTGGTAAAATTTAATGCAAAGAAAAATAGTCATGGATTTGTCTTTGGGACAGTTAGCTCAGGAAAAGGTAAAGGTAGTAGTGGAGCTCATGTTGAATCATGCATAATCATCATGATTCATACAGTTGCTTTGGGTGTGAACATATATGATATTTCTCACCTTCCTTTCACCTCTTTGAAAGTACATAGAGTCTAGAGGGGATTGGAGTGAAGTAATATTTAAAGTTAATTATACAATTTATGTTAAAGTTAATAGACATGGAGTTCAAATTCGTGTTTTTCATAGTGGGTTTGCATGTGATATTTGTAGTGGGAGAAGTGGGTAGTGGCACAAGAACCACTATTAATGTTGAACAACATATTTCCAAACTTGAATTATGCAACAATGGAGGGATTAGAGGTGGAAAAGGTGTGGGGTGAGGCTTTGGGGGTGGAATTAGGATAAAGCATCATCATGGACTTGGATTTGGTGGAGGTATAGGCGATGGAGGAGAAGTCTTTGTTCCGTGACAAATACATGGATCTCAACTCCACAATGACTTTGCTTCGTTTCTTGATTTCATATTTTACAGTCATCGTCAAACTATGGCACAAAATCACAACATTGTTGGGTTGAACCAAAACATAGATAAAAAAATCAAATTACTCTTGGGTTGAACCATGTAGTGATGAGATAACAATAAAGTAAGCTAAAAGCTCAATATTTTGTCCCTTTTCCGTTGACAAAAATAAAAAATATAACTGAAACAAATGTAGATTTTTTTAACGCCCTATCATATTATGCCAACACTGAGTGTTCGAAATCATAGGTAGGAGAGAGGACATCTGAAATATGATGCTATATACATTTTCATCTATTTTATGGAACAAAATTGAACCATCCAATAGGATCAATACAAAAATCTAACAAAAACACTAAGCATAGATAGGCGAATCGGTCCAAACCGTCGACGAACATAGATTCAATCACTGATGAACATAATTAGAAAGTGTCGAAGACTGATGGGTCAATAAAAGTGTCAGTAGACAAATCTGTCGAAGTTTCAATGGACACAATTTCAAAATCCCCAATGGGGAATCAACCAAACTCGCCAATGATAAAATCGATGGTGTGTTGATGGGAGAATCGGTTCAAATCGCCAATGAACAATTTAGGAAAACATAGATGGGCCTTCTTTATCAATCATCGATGGACGTAGTTCGACATCAACGATGCCAAATAAATTCAAGGATACCAATGGTGTAGACCTTCCCTTTGTTGGCTAGGAAAATTCATCGATCACCAATGAAAACATTCTTGCATTTCTCAAACTAACTCATTGAAGATTTTGGGCCAATTCTTCATCGGGGGTTTGAAATATTGTGCCCATTGGCACTTGGGTTGATCTATCCTTCGACTCTCTCTCCCATCGACACTTGATGTCAACGATGTTGTCCTGCTTAGCCATGACCTTGATAGTGGTAAATTCCATGTTCTCCCTAATGATGTGCTTGATGCTTTCCTTGTGGTATAGTTGGTCTTCGTGAGGGCAAAGGCCAAGGCCTTCACAATCTTGCTCATGAACTTCTTCGTGGCCATGATACGCTTCAGAATATGCCAGAACTGCATTGTGAGGGAGTTGTTTTTCTTCTTCATGAGGGTGTGGACACACATTTCCCCCACCAAGCGGGCCTTCATCATGACCAACATCGTCATTGTATGCACCATGTTGAGGCGTTGCCCCTGCCCCAACGTATTTCTTCTTCTTCCTGCTCCTCACCAAGAAGTTGAGTACACAAAAGAGTGTCTTGGACTGAATCTGGAGCCATTTCCTCAACGAATTTGAACCCTCATCCTTCAAGACGAGAAATTGGGGGTTTGACACAATAGGAATTGGGGCCCCGAAGAAAAATACTTCATCCATACCACAACTTGTGATTGACTTGGTCGATAACAACAAATGAGAAAGGTAGACGAAAAACCCTAATGCCCATTGTTAACTCCTCATGTCCCTCGCTCTTCGTCTTTGTTACTCAACATGAATATTTCCATTGGAAGAATATTCTTATCCACTAGAGACTCCAAAATTTTGTTGATTTGTCTATGAGCCCTTGCTTATTTGTTGTTTGGATGAAACTCTCATTAGATGAAAACAATTCAAAAAACATGATTTTTTACGGTGTTCTCAAGAACACAACCCACAACCCGCATTAGATAAGGGACTTTGCATGCAAGGGAACTAGAGTTTGGCTAGGCACATTCACTACAACTTGTCTACTCCACCCACGCTTTCTCTGAATAGAAACAATGGTAGCTTCTTGCACAAGATACGTTAAACTTGCATCGAAGGAGTATGTGATCTGGATTTAGGAGATGAATGAGCTGATTAACAAACTGAATACAATAAATGCAGAGATATGAAGAACAACGTAGATATCCAGTGAACAATATCTTCTATTGAATAAATGAAATAGGTTGAAACTGTAAAACTGCAAAACTGAAACACTTACTCGAATGGTGGTAGCTATCTCTGAGAATAGATGTGGCTGCTATGTGCATCCATCTGAGCATAATGATTACAATGAGAATCCAAAAGTCTTTTTTATATTAGTCATGAATGTCAAAACACTAGACATCCAAAAAACTAACCCTAGGAGATGAAACACCCAAAGTTATGTGGGCCCCTATGGGTAAGTTGGTACCTCACTTCTCGGGGTCGTAACTTTTGCATATGACCTCCGTTTTAGGCGTGTGATAGCCCGCTGGAAAGGTATTTTATAGAACTACACATTAATCCATCAAACTCTAACTCCGTCAACAGTTTGACTGTGGAGAGCCAAAAAAACAATGTTTAGGGCCCCAAAACGGCCCTGGAAATACAACAAGATGTGATGACATGAAAACATACAAAATAAGCCAGTTGGATTAGGTGGGAGGCCACCGATATCCACCTGGAAGATGTGTAGGGATTCAAACAGACTCAGAAGTGTAGAACCCACAATTACAAATAAGTACATAAGAACATGTTGAACTAAAAATTGTCAAGAGGAGCCAGTTGGAATAGGTGGGTGGCCACCAATATCCACTTGGATCAGTCCTCCCCCCTTACAAAGCAATGGTATCCATTGCATTGAGTTCCCTGATCAGTTGAGGAAAATTCTGTTGAATTTGGCCCTAGGTGGGCCACATTCCATGGTGTATGAGTTTCCCTACCTTAACAACCCGATAAAGCTAGATCCTCTGTTGACGAGTGCCCTCGACCTGTGTGTCCACTATCTTATATGTTCCATGTAGCCAGGGTTGATCTCTGTTGGTGTCATCTATTATGTGATCTCTGAGTCATCCATAATGGTGGAAAATATGGCCAAAGGAGGTCCGCATTGAACATGGGGTGCAAGATGAGGAAGGGTGGAGTGTTGAGCTGAAAATCATTGCTGCCCACAACCTTGGTGATAGTGTAAGGCCCATAGTGAAGTGGGCAGAGCTTCCGATGGGGCCCTATAAGTCGCTCCTTTTGAAAATGTAACTAGACTTTGTCTCCAACCTGAAACTGGTGCGACACCCTATGTTGATCATGGTGTTGCTTGTACTTAGCATTGGTTTTTTGCAACATCTCATGGACCTGTTGGCAGATGTGTTGAATCCACTCAATGAATCTGGTGGATTTTTCGGTCTCAGACTAAACATGGGAAGAGTCTGTCTGTGTGGTGTCAAGAGGTAGTGCAACATCAATGGGACCTAAGGGTTGGAATCCCATCCCCACCTGAAATGGGCTATGGCCGGTGGAGTTATGGAGATCCCTATTGTAACTGTGTTGAACATAGGGGAGACTCTCATCCCATGTACACAGATTCTTAGAGTTGTACATGCGCAGGATGTGCACAATCATCTGATTGACAACCATTGTTTGATCATCTGTTTGGGGGTGGAAAGTAGTGGATTTAGTGAGCTTGGTGTCTAACAGTGACCAGAGAATCAACCAGAATGTGTTGAGGAACCTATTGTCCCAGTCGGAGATGATGGTCTGTGGTATCCCAAAATGGACCCACACTCATTCAAAGAAGAGCTTGGCAATATCTGCCACTATGATATTCTTCTTGCAGGTTGTGAGGATGGCCATCTTCGAAAACTGATCAACGACCACAAATACACAATCATTGCCTTGCTTGGTGGATGGAAGGCCAAACATGTAATCCATTGAGATGGATTCCCAAGGCTTCTCGGGAGTAGGAAGAGGGGTGTATAATACTTGCTTCTTGATGGTTGGCTTGGAAATGGCACAGGCAGTGCAAGATCTAATATACTTGTTGACGTCATGTCAAAGTTTTGGCCAATAAAAATGTTTCTGTAGAACGACCACAATTTTATCCATGCCAAAATGTCTTGTCATCTGACTGTAGTAGGCTTCCCAAATCAGCTTTTCATGCTCCCTTGCAAGAACACATAGATGGCCCAGATGGAATAACAATCCGTCCTGAATGTGAAAATCGGTGACAGTTGCACGTGTACCCAAGAGTTGATAGGTGGTGGTGAAGTCTGGATCTTGTTGATAGAGTTGGGGTCACTCAGATGCCTCATGTCCACATGAATGGAGCACAGTGGTGAGTGCAGCTGCGGAAGTTCGATTGAGGCAGTCAATGACATGATTTGAAATACTTGTCTTATACTTTATGTTGAGATGGAACTGTTGCAGGTAGGTGGACCACTTCTGATGGCGGTCGTTTTGAAATTTCCCCAGTGTCTGTATGAAATGCAGAGGGTTGTGATTAGTGTGGATGATCTTCTCCTTTCCCATAATGTAATGCTTCAATTGACGACAAGATTGTACAATGGAATACATTTCCTTGTCATAGGTGGGGTATTTCCGAAAAATATCTAAGAGTGTCTCACTATGGTATGCCATCGGATGACCGTGTTGAGTGAGAACTGCACCTACAACATAGTCAGATGCATCAGTCTCAATTTCGAACGGTTGTTGGAGATCGAGCAAAGAGAGTATTGGAGTTGAGCACAAGCGATGCTTCAGATCATCAAATACTCGTTGTTGTTCCTTCCCCCATACGAAATTTTCCCTGCCACCGCCCTTGGTCACTTGGCTGAGGGCCCATGCAATATGGGAGAATCCCAACACAAACCGTTGGTAGAATTTGGGCTCGGTTAATGTGGTCGGGGATGGCCAGTCACGGATCACTTGGATCTTAGCTGGATCAACATGTACCCTGTGATCATCAACAATGTAGCCCAAGTATTTGACCATGTTCATGCCAAAGAAACATTTTTCCAAGTTGGCATATAGATTTTGCTACTGCAGAGTACTCAAAACCTATTAATATGTCGCATGTGCCCCTCCCAAGTTATTTTGAAGATGAGGATGTCGTCCAAATATGCCACCACAAAATAGTTGGTGAACGGTCTCAATACATCATCCATCAACCTCATGAAAGAGACTGGTGCATTTGTTAAGCCAAAGGGCATGACCAACCATTCAAAGATACCTTCTTTAGATTTTAAAGTTGTCTTCCATACATCAATCAATTCGATAGGAACCTGGTGGTAGCCAGACTTTAGGTCAACCTTGCTGAAGAACTTTCCCCCCTTGAGATGGTCAAGAAGGTCATCAATCCTGAGAATTGGGTACCAGTTCTTGATGGTGACTTTGTTTAATGCTCTATAATCAATGTAGATTTGTCAGGCCCCGTCCTTCTTCTGCAAAAGTACAATCGGGCTTCCGCAGGGGGAGGAGTTGGGTCTGATGTGCGCCTTTTGAAAAAAATCTTGGATCTGGCGCTTGATTTCGTCATTTTCCATCAGCGAGCGACGATAAACTGGTCCATTAGGCAAAGGTACACTAGGGTCAGATCAATTGGATGCTTGACTTGGCAGTGCATCGGTACCCCGATGGGTGAGGAGAAGATGTCTATGTACTCTTCCACGATCCCGTCCACTTGCTTCTGCTGCAAACAAAGGTTTTGTGTAGAGGCCATGGATGTGACAGAGACCTTCTACTTACTGTGAGCACAGATCACAAAGAAGACGAACTTACCGATCTGTGAAATGGCTTTACTTCATTGCTTAGCAGAGATTAAATACATAGCGGTGGGCAACACTACCTCTGGTATCCTGTACAATTGTCTACCCAAAGTAATAATAACACTACAGGGTCTAGACTCATACACATCATAACGCTTCCACAAATATGGTTTTCCTAAAAGAACATTACAAATTTCAAGAGGAGCAATATCACACAATAACTCATCTTTGAAAGGCTTGATACTGCAGGTCAGACGACACTGTTGGATGACACAAAGATATCTTCCTTGGCGAAGCCAGCCGATGGTGTAGGGTTGCAGGTGCAGTGTCGTCGGTAGGTCCAATCGCTTGACAACCTTTGCTGAGATCAGGTTCTTCTGACTGCCACTATCGATAATGAAATGAAGCGGAGCCCCCTTTACCCACATCTGTGAGTGAAAAATACGTTCCCCTTCCTTTGGTTCTTTCGGTTCGCTTGGCTGGAATTTGGTGGTAGCGACAGTGGCATTGGGTTCAACATCGATAATCTGCTTCCCTCCTTTTGAATTTGATTCAGAGTCATAATCGGCCTCGGACTCAGACGCCTTTAGATCAACCACAAGTCACTGCTTGGAGCGACATTCTTTCGTATTGTGCCAAGGGATTTTATGGTATTCACACCATTTTTCTGTGTCCTTTTTCATCTTTTCATTGCCCTTCTTGTGTTGCAACTTGGACTGGTTGTCCTGAGAGTGACCATCTTTGCTCTGTCCCTTCTCGTGCGGGTTGGGGCTGCCTTTGCCCTGCTTTCACTGTGAGGGGTTTGCAGATCCAAACTCTTTCATCTTCTGCTTAAATTTATGCTCGATCATGACAACATATCTATAAGTCGTACCCAATGAGGCGATGTCCAAAAAATCCATTTTTGTTTGAATGTATCTATGAAAAAAACCATGTTATTTGAGCACTAGATATCACTCAGAGTCTTTGATTCCCAATTTGGTGCACATGGTATGGAAAATATTGGTGAAATCTGGTACGGTCTTGTCCCTTTCTTGACACAGGGTGGTCCATCTAGTGTACTAGTTCTCGTAGCTTCCAATGTGGTAGTACTGTTCTTTAATGACATCCTGGAGGGAATCCCATGTAGGGGCAACCACAAATATTCCAGATTCTTGTATGACCCTTTGCTCAGAGTAAGTATCCCACCAATCTTTAACATGGGGGACGACCTTGAGGAGTGCAAAAGTAATATTTTCCCTATTGGAAAAAATGTTGACCGAAAAATACCCCTCAAGAAGATTCAACCATTTATCTACAACGTTCGCATCTATCAGTCCTTCAAATAATGGAATATCAAAATTTCCCTGTACCTTGAAGAGAGTTGCATGACCACTTGATGAAGATGATTCTCCTGTGGGAAGTCATTGAAGTATCTACACAAAGTTGTCCATCATTTTGTTCATTTGTCATGCGTGGACTTCCTTGAGAAACATTTTAAAAGGATCTCCTTCTCCATCATCTTTCTTTTCGTCCCCCATGGTTTGTTGTCGGGCTCGGTGCAACCGATCTTCCAATGACTCAATTGGTCTGAGTTCCAACTTCTTGTACCCAGACCTTGTCGAGGACATGCACGATGAAAAATAAATGAAGAGAAGACCTGCTACAAGGGAAAAATTCTCTATGGCCAAGGGTAAACCACAACAGACAGGTATGACTGCATAAATCAACTCAATTCCAACATATGCTATATAAACTAATGTGCAATACAAGAAATAGGCCTACCTCGATCCAACGTTTGATGATGTTCCACCGTTGAGCACTTTGACCCAAATCTTTATACCTGCGAGAAGTTCACAACGAACAAGCAAATCAATTATATAGTGATGATATAAAAGGGGGTTAGCACATCAGATAGCATAATCCATTAATAATATTACAAACACACCCATGGATAATAATCATATACTTGCAAGATACCAATAGGAGGGGAAAGGAGTATTTCTATTAATAATTGATTAGCAGAAGTGTCAACATTACAGACTTCTGTGTCGACATGGTTCGAAACCAAGAAACCAAGTTCCTTCCAACTGGGTCCCCACCACTTCAATCCTCAACCAAAGGCAAGCTCATGAGAAAGAGGCAAATAGGTCCTCTCAATAATAAGGGAAGAGCTTGGGTTATTGAACACTGTGTTCAGACTTGAGGAACAAAGGGTTGCAGACTCAATATGAAGTAATTTCTCTAGAGTAACTTTTCTCTCAAAGTTGAATGCTTTCTCCTTCTTTTCCATAGTTCGAAATTTTTCTCTTATAGCCCTCAAAATGAAACTGAAGGGTCGAGTCAGAACATTTCCAGTATATGGAAGGCCAAGGATCAGAGATCTTCTGTCGTGACATGGAAACCCGACCTCATTTTGTATTTTTTGGCACAAATCACGATATACGCGAGTTGTAATGGAGCAGCAAGCGTATACACATCTTGTATAACTGATAGGGAGCATATATGTGGAAAAATGTATATTTTTTGCTCTGGATTCATCAAATAGGGATAAGAAGTCTGCATAGGGAAATGGAAAAAGGCCTTTGTGCAAGATAACAATGGTGAGGCAAATATTGCTATAACAGATACCCCCTAATGTGTGAGATCATAGGAGTATCTGCGATGACTGAAATACATTATAAATAACCCAAAAGTGGAGTGGTAGAGAACCAACTAGATGAACTCAATCGCTCATTACATTATGTACTGAATTTGCATACACGGCTGCCAAGAATACAATGTAGATCCATGTGAAAAATATACCAAACAAGTGTCCATAGCCATGAGTAGGCAAATACAAATGTGTTTATATGCCAAAATATGTCATAGTCACGAACAAGGCCCAGTGAAACCAGTCTCCAAAATCAATCTGAATATATCTATATACCATGTAGTACAATCTGATCTCCCATGATCACTGAAGTCAAATAGGTATTGGTCCAATGAAATGGAAGCAACAACTCAGGAAACCTACGGCCACATAGTGATGTCTTCAATTCTTCTACACTATCCGTCGATGGTGCAAGTCTACATCATGTGAATAAATGAGTTGAGGTTGAACACGTTGAGACATCGTTTGATTACCGGTCATTGAAGTATACCGTTAACAAACACGAGACAACCTACCGATGATGAAAGTAGGTATCAAGGCACCAAGTACATCTCTACAAATGTGAATAAAGGAGTTGGTGTCGAACACTTGAGAGATCCATTGATGTATTCCCATTTGTCAATGGCGAGAGAGCCTGCCACTAATGACTACAAGCCTCAAGGTACTCATAAAACTCTAGGTTCCATATCCAGAATAAATGAGCTGTAGTTGATGGAAGGAGACCTGCTGAAAGGAGAGCATTGAGGTATCTCTCATCAGTCAACATGAGGAACAAAGCAAGAGCTTTATGATTTGGTGGAGATCGGATGAAGAACATGTTCACGAACCAATGACCCTGTGTGTCTTTCACGTGTGCCAAATGAAAGAGGTACACGAAAAGGACCCTCTGAATATTAGCCATTGATGAAAAATTGTTGACAAAGGTGAGGAAACCACCAATAAGGCTAATGGCATAGACACTGCATGAATCCCAAAGTGTGAATAGATGTCTTGTCACCGAACACAAGGGAAACCACCCAGTCAATGACCAATGATGAAATGTCGATTGTTGGGTTCAAGGTGACCTACCAATGATGAAAGTAGGGCTAGGGTGCATGATAAAACCAAAGTATCATGTGATTTTGAGATAAACTGAGGGTATGGCCGACATGCAAAGTCAAGATTTCTGAGGAGTGGTCGACACAGGTTGATAGACTTCCTTTGAACAAGAGCATGAGACATACGGTGAACTCCTGCAGCATGGACTCAATGATGTGACAATTGGATGCAGAAGGCACCAATAACGTTCTCTATAGGGACTGGAAGATTAACCAGTCGGTAGAGAAAACTTTGTAGTAGGATCAACTCCCTAAGGCCATGCTAAACCCAAAATTATGATGACACGCGGAATCAATAACTTTGTGCTCTGTTCAAAGGCGACACGACTGTTTCTAATTACAATATAGTATTTCCTTCCCACCCATCGTTTTTTGTTTTTTCATAACAAATGAATGCTATGATACAGAGGAGGGAACGAGTGTCGCAAGTAAGCAAAACTAGTTCCAGCAGTGGAACGTACCTATGCTCAATGCAAGGAAATGAATGCGGGAGATGGACACTCAGGGTGATTTTCCCTCCAGGGTATAGGGTGTCAAATTATGAAGGATAAAAACAAGGCTCTTCTTGGTTGAGGATGCAAACTGCTTAGGCAACGGCTTATAACGCAAAGCGAGAACCGACTAAAGGCTCAATACAACAAGCGAGGGAATGAGATGCAATCACAACTTAACGCCAAAAAATGTCATTTTTTATGTATTTTAGTCTACTTGGTGTGTAAAAGGGGTAAACTTGTGCCAAATAGACGTCTTTTCAAATCCAATTTACGAGTGTGAAAAAGACAAGTTCACTCGACAATCTTTTATATTTTTTATAGTGAGTCAGAAAAGAGCTTAACTAGGACTCATGATCTTTCAAATCCAATTTTAACAAGTGTGAAAGGGACAAATCACTCAACGATCTTTTTAGTTTTTGGACGCGTCGGAAAAGAGCTTAACTGAGACTCGTTATTGGGAGTCTAATCAACATGTAAAGGGGGAGGCCAAGGCTCCCGTCTCGGCCTTTTGCCGAAAGTCAGTATCCTGCAGATGGCTGACAAGAGCTTGGGAAAACCCAAGGCTTTCCAAGCCAAGGAGGAGAAGGTGATAACGGAGGATACAATCTCCATGATGGTTCAAATAATGTATCTTAATGGAAAAGACATAGGTGGGGGAATGGGATGTCCCATCAGGTCGTCCCAGTCAAAAGGAAACTCGTCAGGACTTGGAGGGAGAGCATTCGGGGGAAGAATAAGTCTCTCTCGTTCATAAGGGGGAAGGTGTGAAATGTTGACGACATGGATGAAAGATGCATCATTTTCTACAGGGAGAGTAGGGTTAACCAGAGATTGCACCGGCGTGGTCACTTCTTCTATTATAGGTTGAAGAGGATGCATAGTAACGAGGGAAAGAGATGCTTCACCCTTAACAAAGGGGGTGAGGTCGGGAGAAGATTGCATTGGTGGAACCACCGAGACGATCAAGGGAGAAGTGGTATGAAGAGAAACCACGGATGCCTCGGAATTAGAAGGGCTCTTGGGTGAGCCCCACGCTTCTGGTATCTCGGCAGTAATCGAACACAAATGAGTAAGGTGACTTCCTTCGCAAGTCCTGCAAAGGAATTTAGGATTTCGTCTGAGGCGTCTCGGCTTCTCAATGTAAATAGCAGGGGAAAGAGAGTCATCTCTTGTATGATGAATAGAAGCGGGAGATGTGACATGTCTATGATTCGTGGAAAAAAGTACGGTGCCCCCAACATAATTGGTAGGGGTTGGGGGCAAGTTGTTGTCGAAGTT
The DNA here is from genome assembly GCA_010110895.2 of Picea sitchensis. Classification (NCBI taxonomy): domain Eukaryota; kingdom Viridiplantae; phylum Streptophyta; class Pinopsida; order Pinales; family Pinaceae; genus Picea; species Picea sitchensis. The sequence goes on from SNQJ01S0146513.1 coordinate 17,032, forward strand.
TGTAGAAGAAGTCGACCCATCGCCGACATTACTGGCATAGGTTGGTGATGGAGCACCAATATGACTGAAAGTAACTGGGCTGGCGATAGATGGTGTCATTTGAGTCCATGGTCCGGGGAAAGATTGATTCTGAAAAATTGCAAGCCAGGCAGGATCTTAGTGTACCTCTTGCCCTAGCCCAGAAAGGTGTTGGTTCACGCCAAAATGGTCTGATGAGGTTTGGATGGGCATCGTCACTGGGGTCTATGAAGAGACCGAGGTAGGATAGGGATTATTCAAGTGAGGATATATGTCGCCCCCTTTTGAAGGGGTCCCATAAAGAGGGTAGCCCGAACCGTAAAACTGGTTCTCTCCATATGAAAGAACTGGTGGTAATTGAGGACCTGTCATGGAAAACGTGTTCGGAGGAACTGACATAGCGGACTAAATATACATGGGTGGGGGGTAATAAGTGGGATAGGCACCCATCTGAGGACTGGCTCCTGAAAGAGCATAGCTAGTACTGGATCCGTAGGGAGGAAGGTTCCAACCTCCCATGGGGACGCGACTCATATCAAACGAAGAAGTAGGCATCAAAGCCATGGTGCCCCCGGGTCCAATGCTAGGATTCATGTATGTGGGCCAGGGAGAGGGCTGCACGGGGGAAGGCATATCAACAAAAAAATGGCTAGAGACCCAAGGTGCAAACTGAGCATTATAGTTCTGCATACCATTGTAAAAAACGGAAGGGTCTGCCCCCATGAACGTCATGGGGGGGGGATAGCAGTAAATGAGGGAGCAAAAGGAACTCCACTATCCATGATAATAAAGGCTCGGCACAAAAACCTATGGTCAACTGGTAGTCAAAGAGCATACCAAAAAGTCAAATGACCAATATGCATGCAAACGGGCTAAAGTGGCTAAGTGGCCTCCCTCACTAAAGAAAGTATGTCTCATCCAAGAGGTACTTGAGACTCCCCGCTAAAGTTTGGAGGTAACAAAATTAGTTATAAGGGCCCTCGTGGGCTTAACAACCAGTCGGTCAGATCCCCCCGGAGAGGTAATCCTCCATAAAGGTTGTGTGTTGTCCGACCCTTATCCGACTCAGGGTACAAGCAAAATAACCCTTGCAAGTAACGTATGAGATACCTAAATCAAGCAACTATTAAACCACTGTATAACCGATGCACAGGCGAGCAGTCATAAGTCTGGATCATTGTATGGGCAGGGTAGCAAAGCCTGAAACCTTGAAAGCATCGCCTCTCACAGAGGTATGGGCACTAGCAAGATCCCCGAATACGAATAAATCCACAGAAATATCTTTGACTCTAGGTGAGTATCCAGGGGTTATCCCTTCAACTAACTTCGCACGACCTCGTGATTAACTCCAGTGTGAGCGGAGCCTCCTGATATTACCAATTATACAATGGACTTCTCAACTCCATGTTTCAGACACATATGTTGATTTAATTTCCTTGGAGAAGTTTACTCACAAAATCCTATTCCAAGGCACTAAATCCTAAGCTAGTTTGTGCACCCTAAAAATAAAATCGTGACTAATCAATTTTAGTTTAAAGCGTAAATTTTATTG
>SNQJ01S0146514.1:1190-13349 GCA_010110895.2 Picea sitchensis
AGGATAAGTGTGTTTTATGGGTTTTTTCCCAGTCTTTTCAACAAGACACCACCAAGGGGACCTCGTCCAAAGTATTCTTAGGCAATGGAGACATGGTGTAGCATTTCATCAATCTAGTTTCATGGGTAATGAAGCAACTGAAGCATCTAACCTACATGTTAACCTATTTTCCTAGGACAATTAACCCAGATTAAACTATTGGGTTAATAAATTACTCTACCTAAGGGCTATCTGACCAGGATTAAACAGTCTGGCCAGATTTATTCACTAATCTAACCTAAGGGCTATCTGACCAGGATTAGACAGTCTGGTCAGATTTATTCACTAACCTATCAACATTAAAATTTAAAAGAACTTGGCCATGCTTGAAAGGTATGGCCAAGTTACTATTATTGCATGGGGCTTTTTCTTTTCAATTCTTTTATGCCCTCTTTTCTTTTATTATTTTTCTTTCTTTTCCTTTCTTTTTCTTTTTCTCTTTCTTTTTCTTTTCTTTTCCTTTTCTTTTTCTCTTTCTTTTCTTTTTCTTTTCTTTTTCTCAAATTATTTGTAGAATGAAAAATCATTTGTCAATAAAAACGCTAGATACAGATAATAGCCAAGTCATCAATTGATTCCCATAATTTATGGGGTGATAATAGTGGCTCCACCTGGGGATGGTACTTTCCCTGTTAAGTGCCAAGAATCATGGTTCCTATCATTCTGAACATGTCTGCCTAGTAGCCTTCATTGGTCTTATTCTCAAAACTTGGAAAAACAATGGTCAGCAACTTAGGGCCTTCTCTTCGGGCTTCAACAGCCTGACTAATGTTCCTCACTCAAAAAATGCAAGTGAAAAATGAAAATTAAACTGGTATGTACAATGGAGAGTGAGTTCTTCAATTATTTTACTGAGGTGGGACATAATGCTTCAGCATTCTGCCATTCACAGGTGCTCCTGGAAGATCTGACCCATCGACGTTGTTTAGCAAGAAAGCATTGTTTCCTCTGAAAGCTTGGATCATGTATGGTCCCGTCCATAGATGGTCAAATTTCCCATGCTTTCCCTTGTCCTCATTCCTGGAATCCCACCTCAACACCAGATCTCCCAGCTCAAAATCATCCTCCTTGGTCCGTTTGTCAAAGATCTTCTTGATGTTTTCTTGGATGACCTGTGTTTTGTTGAAAACTTCTTCTCTAGTCTGTTGCAAATGAATCATCTAGTTGATTCTTCTCTGTGAGTCATTTGGCTCAGCTTGCACGTCTTGTAGAAACTTCATGACAGGGACTCCTAAAGAAGTGGGGAAAACAACCTCTATACCATAGACCAGCTGGTATGGTGACATACCAATTGACCTTTTGGTGGTCAGTCTGTCAGCCCATAGAGAAAACACCAACTTATCATGCCATGATTTTTTGTTTTCCTGCAATGTTTTCTTGATGATATTTACCAAAGTTTTGTTTGAAGATTCCGCTAACCCATTCCCTTGAGGGTAGTAGGCTATGGAATGCCCCAAGCCAATGTGGTACCGGTTGTAGAAATCTATGAGTTTCTTCGACCGAAAGGCAGCTGCATTTTCAGTAATGATCTTTCTAGGACAACCAAAACGAGACAAAATATTATTTTCAAGAAATTTGATAATAACAGAGTCAATGGCTTGCCTGCTTGGNGAGAATCCACCTGTGTTGGCCTGAAGAAGGAGGGTGAATTTCTCCAATTAAATCGAGCCCCCATTGCTGGAAAGGTGCCTCAACTGATATAGGCTTCAGAGGTAAAGGAAGGAGTTTCCTTTTGCCATCAAACAATTGACACTGATGACATGTTGTTACCTTCTGATGCACATCTGCGAACAAGGTGGGCCAGTAAAATCCAGCTCTGAGTACTTTGTTGGTTGTGACCTTCCAGTTTAAATGGCCACCACATTCTCTTGCATGAAACTCTTGCAACACTTTATCAGCTTCATCCTTCAGTAAACAATTTAACAGAATGCCTGCAGGGTCTTTCCAATATAAATTTCCTTCTAGAATACAGAATTTCAAAGCTTTCAACTTTACAAATCTAGCTTTAGTCTTAGTTAAACCAGGGGGAGCTTGTAAATTTTGTAAAACGAATATGAGGTCTGCATACCATGGAGAGTTTATAAATACCTCTCTAACGTTTGGAGTTGCCATCTCACCCTGTTCATCTGCAACATCTAGAAAATTAATGTCAAGATCTTGGAAGTTAGATTCAGCCATTAATTTAGCAAGGCCTTGGCCTTTTATTAGTTTGGTGGGCTTAATCTCAATATCGTATTCTAAAATGACAGCAATCCATTTCCCCCTTCTTCCATCAGGGTTATCCTCTGTCAAGATATCCTTTACTACCGCGTTCAGAACATAAGCTATGGTGTGGGAATGGAGAATGTAGACCCTGAAGTCCTTAATGGATTTTACCAAAGCAAAAGCTTGCTTCTCCATGATATTGTAGTTCTAGGCAGCATCTCTTAGAGATTTTCTGAAGAAAGCTATGGGTTGTTCATACCCTTCACTCTTCTTCCGCAGTAACACCGCTTCTATAGTATGTTCAGAGGCGAAATAAAAAAGATAAAAATCTTTAGTAAAATCGGGACTGATCAAAACTGGGGCTTCTGTGAGTCCTCGTTTGACATGTTCGAAGGATTGTCTGGACTCAGAGTCCCATTTTATTTTTACATCCTTTTTAAGCATGTTTGTAATGTTTCGAAGGAGTTCGGCCAGATTGGGAATGAATCTTCGTAGAAAGTTAATTTGCCCGATAAAAGATTGTAGTTCTTTGAGGTTTCTTGGGTGTTCTAACTTCAGTATGGCCTCGATTCTACTGGGGTCTATTCTGATTCCATCTTTAGAAATGATGTGTCCCAGCAGTTTGCCTTCTTCTAACCCAAAAAGACACTTCTTAGGATTTAACGAAATCCCAAACCTTGTACATTTCTCGAAAACTTGTCTAAGGTGCCGCAGGTGTTCATCATCGGATTTGGAAAACACAGTCACATCATATAAATAAATGACAATAAACTTACCAGATTCTTCCATGAAGGCGATATCCATTTCCCTCTGAAACGTGGCTCCTGCATTCATCAGACCGAAAGGCATCTTCACATACATGAAAGTTCCCCATGGGGTGGTAAAAGCGGTTTTGTCTTGATCGTCCGGGTGAACTAGGACCTGGTTGCATCCCGAGAAACCATCTAACAGAGATATCCTAATGGACCCGACCACCCTTTGCAAGAGGTGGTCCATTTTCGGTAGTGGGTAATTATCTTTCAGGGATACTTTGTTCAGATTTCGGAAATCTATGCAGAGTTTGATTTCCCCGGTTTTCTTACGTGTAGGGACTAAATTAGAAACCCACTTAGAGAAGCGTAGTGGGACTATAATATTAGCATCATACATTTTCTTGATTTCTTTTTCTATCAGAGGGAGCAACTTGGGATTTATCCTCCTAAGTTTTTGCCTAAATGGTTTTTGGTCTTCCTGTGTTGTATGATAATGGTATCATAGGCTTTCAAATCTTCATAGCCCTAGGTAAAAACATATGAATATTCTTTGAATAGCTCAATGTATTTGAGATTTTTTTCTGGGGGTAAAGATTTGGACAGTTTGACCCTCCTAGGCTTCTCTTCAATCCCTATGTTACAGTCCTCTACCTCTTGTCCATGAGCTTCTATTTTTGGTTTCTTAGCTACATCGTTACTGTCAAACAGATCTTCTAAAGGAAGAAGACCTCTAGGTAAAACATTTCTTTTCAACTGTAAAACATCGGCATCCATTTCATCATCCTCTAACTCCCCAGAATCAACTATATCTACTCCTGAATCTACAGTATTTACACTATCTATTTCAAAATCAGAATTATTTACATTCTCGTCTTCATTTTCTACATCTATATTTGTACATTCAAAATCGTTCTTGCATTGTAGAAATTCTTCTATTTGGTCATCATTTCCAAACACTTGCCAGTACCTGATATTATCGGGAACCGTCGGTCTACATTTCACCTCAACAGTGTATGGGCGAGTTTGGCGGAAAGGAATCTTGCAGGAGGCTGCTGACGTAGCCAGTCCGTCAGCCAGAATATTCTGTCCCCTCGGCATTACCTGCAAGTCAACCTCATTAAAACACTTCAAAGCATCAAGAATAGCATTCTTGTAGGCTCTAAGGTGTGGGTGTTTAGCAGCATACTCACCTTTAATTTGCTTGATTATTAATTCAGAGTCACCCCTTACCATTATCTGCTTAGCACCAATTTTTTTCAACAGTTTCAGACCGAGCATTAAAGCTTCATACTCGACAACATTGTTAGTGCACTGGAAATTTAATTTGTAGGAATGATTTTCTGAATACCTATTTCGATGATTATGCAGCCAGACTCCAACTCCTGCTCCTTCTTTACTCACACCTCCATCGAAATCCATACTCCAGAAATCGGCAGGGAATTCTTCAGTGATTACATTTTTCATCTTTTCTACCTCACCGATTTCTGGACCTTCATCTTGACTAGATACATCTTCCATCAGCTGAGTATCTTGATCTTCCGTATCACCATCATTGTACAATATGAACAAATCTAAATCGGAATGTGTAGAATAAAGGGGGTAATTGTGCGGTTTCTCCTGGCTACTGACCATGTACTTCATCAGTGTTTCTCTGTATAACCTCCTCTGTTGCCCAAATAATGGGATAGTGGCGTAGGACATATCCAGCTGCAGGGTTCCTTTCAACTTAGCTCCCCAAGACCGGGATAGCAACATTCCATACTTAGGCGGAATGTCTGCAACCACTACGTCCATTACCATGCTTTTTGAAGGGATCTGAACCAGGGTGATGCATAGGTCTTTGATCAAACCAATAGATTTGACTTTGTTGGAGTCGAATGAATGTAAATCCTTGTATGGTCTGGTGAGCTCCAGTCCCAGTTTTTCCATTACTTCTTTAGGCATCAGGTTATGTGAGGCACCTGAGTCCAACATAGAGTTATGCAATATCAAGTCGTGTATGTTCAAACTGATGTAAAAGGGAGCTACATTACTGGTATCGTCTCGACCATCTACTTCAGGTCTGAAAAGGAGTTCGGGATGATCGTCAGTAAGGTTCACAGTGTCCGAATGAGTCAATGATCCAATAGTCAAGGCCTTGGTGCCTATATCAGGTTCAATGGCCAGTGCTTTTATTACCTGTGAACAATATCCGTCTCTGTTCATCAATTCTGTAAGTGGGATGGGAATTTTTATTTTTGCCAATTCCCCTTCAAGGCTAAAGGGTGTAAGAGCTCTTCCTTGGCTCATCAGTTCTGATTTCTCCACCATGTTCTTCGTCTCAGAAGTACTTGGCGGGTTAACATGTGAAGCATCAGGTTGTGATGGTCTTTTCAGAATGGTGATGCTTTTCTTCAAAGGAGCGTCAACTTTACTCTTCTCAGAAATCTTCTCGGCAGTAGTCTTCTCAGAAGTCTTCTCAGTAGAAGGTCCAGGGGTTTTCTTGGTTTCGACTGTCTTTTTGGAAGAAGTCCCTTCTATCTTTGAACTCCCTTCTGTCTTATTGCTACGTAGATTGTACTACCTCTTTACTTCCAGAATAACATTCTCAAAGGCCTGTTGTTGCACATCTTCGGCTTCTTCACTCACTTTTGTTTGATTTAGCAGAAAGAGTTCCTGCTCTTCTTGAGTAAGGAAAATGGCCTCGTTGTCGTGAATGCCCATAAGGTTGATGTGAGTGTCCTCCAATTCCTCAATCACTTCTCCCCCTTCATCAGCATAGTTTTCTTGTAGAGGAGGTCTGATCGGCTGATCTGGTCCCCTCTGCTCTCTTTGATCCCGAGGATCTCTCTGTCTGATCTGAGTAGGATTTCTCCTAAAATTGGGGTTTTGAATCAGAGGTGCAGGTGTGTTGTCTTTAGGAGGATTTCTGTCTGACACATTCACTCTTTCCAGCATTAGTTCCAAAGTTTTGACCATAGAATCCCATTTGGAATCAGTGGTCGACATGGAAGGTTCTTCTTTGATCGTGACTCTCCTTTATGACCTCTGACAGGCCCTTTTCGCCAACAGATTGGCCTCCACACTAATAGCACTCTTCTGCATGTCCTCTAGGGTTGCAACATTCCTTTCTCTTAATTGGTAAGACATGTCAGCATCAAATCCAGCAGGGAATTTAATCAATGCCAAACCCTGTGGAGGTTTGATTTCAGTTGGGATTTCATTATACAGGTTGTTAAATCGGGTGCAATAATCTTGTACCATCTCGCCTTGATTTTTTTTTATATTCTCGTATTCTGACAGTATTTGGAGAGGATTTTTCTTTACCTCCCATCTGTCAAGAAAACTTCTTTGGAATGCAACAAGGTCAGGAACTGAGGCGACAGGTAAAGCTTTGAACCATTTCTTGACGTCTCCTGTCAGACTCTGGGCAAACAGTCACATTTGAACGTTCGCCTCGTCAACTTCATGCAGGTCGAAATAGTCATTCATTTTATCCACATGTTGTTGGGCGTTTAAAGGTCCGGTTGCATCGAACTTTAGAAGTCTTGTTTGGTAGTCTTGAGGCATGGCATGTAGAAGCGCAACCAACACCAACGGAGCATATCGAGCTGCTATGATGGGTGGAGGAGGGGGAATGACAATCTGGATGGTCGACGAGGTAGCAACTGAAGACGAGGTCGAGGAGGGATTGAACGGTACTGAGTTAGTGATTTGTAGTTTAGTCATGGGAGACAAGACTTCTGGGGTTTGAGGTTGCAACACCGTTGGGTCAAAAACAAGTCCAGACACAAAAATGTCGGACCGTGTTCTAACCAGACTTCGAGCTGGAGAGGTATCAAGATCATGGTTTTGAGAGGTAACGGGTTTTCCTGAAAAGGAAGGCGACTTATGCAAGGAAGTATGACTCCCTGAGCCGGCAGCCGAGGCCTTTCGCCTAAGTAAATGTTCGGGGTTATCTATCACTATTGCAAGTTCTGGGTCGGGATGAGATCGAGTGTGAGATTTCTTGGAAGCCAGAACTGTTTTTTGGTTTTTATATATATATTTTTTAATTTTGTGAGTTTGAAAATAATAGGTACAAAGTTTGATCAACCTCTAACATTACTTTCTTCTCAAAATCGAACTTTCTTTTAGGGGAAAGAAAACGTGAAATTTTCAATTTTTAGTTGTCCCCAGTGGAGTCGCCATTATGTTAGCACTTGGTAAATTTCCTAGAGGTTGAAACAGAAGAAATCTACAAAGGTAACTTTATCCAACCACTTTTAAAGCTGGGAATCTAGCCCTTCTAGCTTCAGAGAGGGATCTCTCTATATGATTTAGCTTTGTTTTTAACTTCAGATGTTAGGCTAGGTAAAGAAAAGGTAGGTTTTGATTGTAAAAATGTTTTTGAATTGGTTGAGACAACCTACACCTCCATTGGGCTATGGGGTCTGTGTTAAAATAAACATGAGATACAAACCATAAACGCAAAAGAAAAAACTCCAACAGGGCAAGATAATATACTCATCGGATCTTCAATAACTTAAATGATGGACTGAAGAAAAGATGAGAATGATCATTCAACTAAGAAGTAGTTAAGAATAACTTAATTGAAAACCTTAGAAGATAAACATTAAAACCTTTAAAGTTAGAAATAGGGTATCTAAGATAAATACTGCAACATACGTTACTTTTAAAGATTAGTTTTAGAAAACGATATGATCACAAAGCAAAGAAAACATTCAACTAAGAGAAAAACATCACCAGTGAATACACGCAAGAATCCTGTAAAAGTGCTCCTGCTTTATTAATGGAAGATCTCTTCAAAAATAGTTACAGTCTGATAGCGTCAGGGTGTAAAGATCAACAACCCTCAATACTTCGAAAAGTGAAATATTTATAATTCAAAATACAAACGTTCCTGTCATAACTGATCAGGACGTGCTCATTCTATTTTTAGTCTAACTAATTTAACTGATCAAAACTGTTTGGTGACTTGGTGCAACTGCACGCAGAAATTTTGGGGTAGGCCGTTGGTGATGTTTCTGCACAACCTCTTATGACTGGACAGGTGACTAGATCTGGATAGCTCATGTGCTAATCAAGTAGATCGCAAAGTTCCTCCCATCTGATGTGATTAGGCACTGTGACTTTGAGAAGTCTCCGATACACTTCGTCCATTTCTGTATATTTGGCGAATGTGGGCTTGGTGAGGAATATGTATCGAATCTCATGCTGGATGATGATGTCAAATTGAAGAGCGTCCAGGAAAGATTTTCCAGTGATGCTCCCTTGTATGCCAACAAACTTGGAACTATCCTTCGATACTTCAGTCAATTTCTTCTTATAATCCTGAAGTGTCATCAATTTATCATTAATGACTTTCAGACCAGGTAGACCTTTCTTCTGGAGAGCCTCGATCTTGTTGAAGAATTTTTGTACCCCTAGGTCCATGGTCTGAACCTTTTCCTCTAGTTGAAGCATCAATCCCCTCTTGGTCAAAACCCTTTTGACCTCAAGGATGGTTTATGTTCTGTCCTCTATCTTCAACTCTTCCAGCTCTTCTTTGGTCTTGGAATTGAGGAATATGATTATATCATTAGCCTGAGTTGGTCTATCTCCCAATTCCACTCTGATCTTCTCAATGGCCTGTTTACTTCTCTGGAGCAACTCGTTCTGTTCAAACATGATTTGGATCATGGGCCAGATTTCATTCATGGACTTTGTGATATATGTCCATACATTCTCTTTGACCTCAGCCAAAGTCTTCCCTGCCATTGTTTTCTTTTCGAGCTGCTGTAACTCCTTTCTGAGCTGCTCAGTTACCTGCGTTTCTTTGGATAAGCTGGTTTGGAAGGAAGTTTTGAGTTCCTGGAGGTTCTCAACTTCCTTCTTCAGCCTGCTGATTTCTGTCTCTTGCAGGTTCATTTTCTCCATTGATTTGGCAAGATCGGTTGTCCCTTCCTGTGGTGTCACTGGTGTTGCGGATGGAAATGTTATTACTGTTGCTGTGCTTGTCCCTGAGATTGGGATAGCCGTCAATGGGATGGCCTCCATAGACTTCAGCTGCTCTTTCTCCTTTAGCAGTTTCTTCATCTCTGCTTCCATTTCTTTGAGCTGAGCGTTCTGCTCCATGAGCAGCTTGAGCATTTTGTCCTTCTCGCCTTCTTTTTCTGCTATCTCCTTCGCCTGTGAGTCTTCTGTAGGAGGTAGCTTCAGTTGTTTCCTCAAGGAGGCGATATATGCGTTCTTCTTCTTTATCATCTCTTCTGCAGCTTTGACGTTCGAGGGATCATAGCCAATCTTGAGGACCAGCTCCTCCAACGTTTTGATTATGTTGTCCTTTGCGAAGGATGAAATCATTTCCAGCTTGAGTTGTGTCTGTGCGTTGTTGAGTGACACCTGTAATTTGGTAGAAGATGCAGAAGCATGTGCCAATGTGTGAAATATCATCTCCCCTGTCTGCTTGTGCAGATAAATCTGATCTGCTGGGTGCACATCCTTCGTCTGGAACTCGAAGGTAGCTCTCCTGTAATCTGTGATTACCTTGGGATCTGGTACCTGTGCTTGTAGGAAGGCCATGTGCATTATACCTTTTTCAGTATCGAAGGAAGATAGTAGCCTATGATGCGCAGTGGATGATTATTTTCGAAACTGGGCGTAAGTACTGCTGGTGAGGGACTGATTTCTTTTCTTAATCAGCTCGTACTTCTCGAAAATGCCCAACTTGGGCCCAGTTTTTCCTTGCTGAGTATCCAATGGAGAATCTGTGGATTTCTTCGGCACTGAAGGGGTGATGTCCTTAAGGATGCTTGAACCGAAGGATGGAATCACAGACTTGGTCACTGTGGTGGGTGGAGTCTTTTTTTCTTCTGTCTGGCCGGGGACTGAAACTGTCTTGGGCCTCTTCGTGTGCAGCAGGAATTCCTCAGAAGATACCTCCTTGACAGGCGGAGATGAATCCTATCGAGGCCTTTTATCTTTAGGGACCTGTGGCATGGAAGTTGAAAGTACAGTGATCGGGGGAGCCGGCTGTTCCACTTCGACTAAGGTGTCCGACGCCCGCACTGTCTGATTTGCAAATTTTTTGATCTAAGGCTTGGACTCGTGAACATACGGGATGTTTTTGTTTTTCACCCACATTTCTGAAATGATCCCGTATGGATCATAGTGCCATGGGAAACTAGTAAAGAATTTCATTTCTTTCAATATTCTGTCAGCTTCTTCCCCGACGCCTCGACTATTGCAGATGAAAGGGCCAATCTTCCCTTTGATTCTCAATTGCTGCTTCTTCTTCAGGGAAACAAAATGAATGTCATATGAATTCATGATCTACCTTATATACTCTAACGCAAAGATTCTTACCGGCACATACTTTGGCAGTTTGTAGGGTGCCAATTCACACCCGAAAACTCTGATCTCAGTGTGGTTTTGATAAAGGTACCAGTCCCCTGTCTTTGCGTTGTCCGAGAGATGTAGAATTCTCTGGACCTCATCATTTATTCGTGGTTCAGGCATACCAGTCAGCATGCTTACCATAGGGTGATAGAAAAGATCGATAAATGCCTTGAAGCTATACTCTGTGGAATTGTCCTTCAGCAAAGATGTCCACGCTATGACTGGCTGAGGCCTTCCATCTGGATCTGTTTTCTGCATAGAAAAACCGAATTTATCCGCTTGATAGAAAACAAACATGTAAACCAATATGGAAGAATATCTGAACATGCCTTCTGTGCCAAAATTCATGAACTATTCGTGAATATTGTTGGCCAAGAAGGTATTGAAATCAAACTGTGTGGTGGGTTTTTCGTCTGTGGAGAAAATAGATAGAAAACCCAGAATGGGCTCATCTACCCACTGGTCGGAATAGTACCCTAACAGAGCACAGAGGGAAGAAATGATCTGATTTCCCTTGGTGGAGAACATGGACGACGGGTAAGGGAGATTTGTGGAAGGGAGTGGAGCGGAGGTGGGAAGGAACAACTCGAATATTTGAGCTCTCTGGGGAAAAGTCATCTTTTGATACAACTCTGTAAGGATTTCTAGGTTGAACGGGGCATAAGACTCAGCACGGGGGATTTGCATCATTTGATCTATATCTTCAAGCGTGATGAAGAAAAGGACGTCTTCGGATGATGAGATGATGGCCCTCTGGTCGGGAATATAATGAGCTTGGCATTTGAGGGCAAATTCGGGAAAGTGGTGTATCTGGGGAAAAAGGTACAGGGGAAAATTGGACTCCCAGAGTCCAATCTCATCGCTCTGGTCCAGGAACACTTCCCGGAGCCATGACTGTAGGTCTAAAAAATCGAAGTCGCAAATGGTATCTGCGATCAACCTGTCTTTATCCACCAACGGAATTTTGTCCAGGTCAACAGGAGGAGGAATAAAAGGATTCGCTTCTCCTTTCGTTGGTCTTGGCTTTGGCGCCATCTCTACAATAGTACCTGCAATAAAGAATATGTTAGTGGGGTCGATTGACTGTGGATGAAGGCGACGGGGAAGAAATGGAGGAATAAGAGGTAAGTTTTCTGGCGCGATGGACGAATTATGAATGAAAGGAGAATAACGGTAGTTTTATTCAAAACTGGGGTCGGTTGGACGCGGGAGACAGGTCAGTAGGATAACGGGTATGTTATCCTGTAATAAATGGACAATGGGCCACTTGGGGGTGATGTGGCAGGTGACAGTGGCTAAAAAATACGGACGAGTGATGTGGAGGCTGGTGATTGGAGGTAAAAGTTGCAATAGGAGGCCGATCATGAGTGAAAGGGGTGAGGGAGTGACAGCAGGGACTGACAACAATTATGGGATGTGACACAACTCAAGAACAAATCGAGCAAGTGGCATCAGTGGAGGATGACGTCCCTGAGTGATGTAGGCTATCAGATGAAAAATGGTGAAAAGAATTCAGGACCAACAGGTTCATGCCACCTATGACAAGGGGCCCGCCGGAGGGAATATCCATTCCAGACCCCCCCTTTTTGGTTAAAAGCAGAACACCAAGGGGGGTCCGAAATCCATTGTAAACCATTGATCTGCGTGATTGATTTCTGGCTGCAGAACTTAGCGCATCATTTATTACTCATTCTGGACCCCCTCCCCCCTCCATTAAAGGCAAAATGGACGGGGGGTTCCGTAATCCAATTTGGGTCGTGGATCAACGCGCTTGTTCTTCGACCGTCCAGATCTGCGCAAATAT
>SNQJ01S0146515.1:4540-23901 GCA_010110895.2 Picea sitchensis
CCTAATTTGAACTATTTTTGATAGAAAACACTATTGGCTTGGTCATCTCGTGATAGACATTGATAAATTGATGATATTCATTGACTGATTGACAAAACGTTGACTTTCTTTGTCTATTGCATTGCTTAATTAAACTAACCCTAAAGAAGCTGACGTCATCTTTAGGATATTGACGCAACAATCTAATGTGTATGAGCAACAAGTGACATTAAATACATTGATTTGATTTTCATTAAATGCTATATTATTCCAGTGTTTATTGACAAAGTAATATTATGTGCCATTGTCATTATTGCAAACATTGACTTCGTCAATATTTACTGCTATATATGCTCATATACATTCAAACTTTGATAGTCATCGATCTATGAAGTACTAACCATTATTGCATGTATTAGTTTCATTGTTGTCTTGTCTCGCAAGCAGGTGCCTTCTCTGTGATTATTCTTCAATTGACTATCTTCTTGGCGGTAATCTGTGAAGGGGAAACTAGCCTTAATCCTTTGATCCTTTTCCTTTCAAACCCCAGTTTACCAGGGACGTCTCCCTTGGGTTTAGCCACCCTAAATAGAAAGGACCTCCCCATTGTGGTGACATTGGGTGGGGTAGGTCCCTGTTACGCCAATTTGACCCCTATCCTATAGCCTTGCAACCTCAAATACAAATTGCGCGATAACATGACTTTCAAAAGTTAAGTTATTGATCAAGAAAGACTTAAAATTCAAATATATGAATATTTAAAAATAAAAGATAAAAGTGAATAAAAGTGACTGAAGTACTCACTTTGGATCTTCAAAAGTTAAGTTATTGATCAAGAAAGACTTAACTACGTTGTATTAAAACTACCTAACGGAGTATTGGTGTGAAGGATTTTTATTTTACAAACTAATCTATTGGTTCCATCCAAATTAAACTCAGTCCCACCCAAGCTAAACCCAATCAAAACTTTTCATATTTCGAATTATTTCAATATATTTAAATATTAATATATAATATTTTGTATATGAAACCTCAAACCTGCCTTTTATTTGAACTCGATATATGGATTCCTTCCAAAGTGCTCCCAAAAATATCATAGTCTATATATTATTAATACCTTATGTCCACTCACATGTTTTGACATATTCATGTAAAATATTGTTTAATTTCTTGAATTTTTTCCCTCCAATTAAATATATATTAATGGAATATATATTACATGGAAATCCATTATATATATTAATGAAATATATATTATAGAGAAATCCATTATATATTATTGGAAATTCCATGATTTTTTTCTTCTTCAATCAAATATATTAAAATCCATTATATATTATGGGGAAATTTGTTTTTCCTTATTTTGAGGCAGGATGACATCAAGCTAAATTCATATAACAATATATTCATTAAAAATTGAACATGTTATTTGTGGAAATTGATTTTAGGTGAGAAGGATAATAATCTTTTTTCTCAATCACCACTCATCCAGACTAAACCCAATTGACTTCTTAACTCAATTGGTCTCTTATGTTTCAACTTATTTATATGTTCGAGAAATAAAATTCAAATATATAAATATTTAAAAACAAAAGATAAAAATGATTAAACCACTCACTTTGGACCTTCAAAAGTTATTGCTCAAGAAAGGCTTAACTAAGTTGTATTAGAACTACCTAAGAGAATAATGACGGTTTTATTTATATGTTCAGAGAAATAAAATTCAAATATACAAATATTTAAAAATAAAAGATAAAAATGACTAAACCACTCACTTTGGACCTTCAAAAGTTATTGCTCAAGAAAGGCTTAACTAAGTTGTATTAGAACTACCTAAGAGAGTAATGGCAGTGAAGGATTTTCCTAATTGCTTTGCAAACTAATCTATTTGTCCATGATCATCATCATGTTAAAATTCATGTTTGTGTTTTATCAGTTATTCTTGCAGTTTTGCATCCCTTATTGATTGGCTGTTATTTTTCTTTAGCTCCTAGCACATCAATTGTTTACTGTTTAGTATTTACTTACTGCATAAACTATTTTGGGATTCGAGAAACATGGTGTGGATTCGCTATAATAAAACTTCTACAGTTTGCTGATAGTGCCATCTCTTCTTTGCAATTTATTCTAAACATTTTATTTTTGGTTATTTTTTTTATCAGATTTTGCATGAAATCTAGTGAGGAATGGTTGGATCCGCAGATTTGAGTGACTAAGTTTGTATAATTGGAGTGTCCCAGGGGTTTTTCAGCATGCTGAATCCATTTATGCATTCAAAATGCAATTTAAACAACAAAAAATAGCGATTTTGTCCATATTTACATAACTAGATTCCGACCAAAAAACCCAAAAGATAAAATGTTTAACCAACACCCTTAACCATACCATCTTAACCTCTTACATATTTTTAAATTTGTTTTTCTTTTCTATACTCCTCTCAACAGAAAAAAAAAAAAAATTACATCACTGTGGAACTTAGCACAATTAGCACAAGAAAGTTGCATTACATTTTCTTAAAAAATTTGGAGGCCTCTGCCCCTTTAATTTCTATCTCCTCCCATCTATTTGAGCTGAGTTTCATACATAAGAAAGATCAGCTGTTCTATAACCGCGCCACTCTCTTTACATTGTTTACGTCCAAATTTAAAAAGCAAAATGGACTTTCAGTCTAGAAATCAAAGTCTGATAGAGTCTATATCGGAATGTGAGAATATTTGGGAACACAAACAAAGGATTTTCCTAGCATTACTTTGGTGGCCGTAGTGCTTTCGGCTCCAATTGTTGGGGTGCCACGGGGGCTTTGGCCTTTTGTTCCTGCTTATCATCCAATGTGATTGCCTTCTAATTCTCCGGGTGACTTGCCATTGGCGACATGCACGAGTTAATATCGTCTAAAGAGTTAGGACGTATCTCTCGGACTCCTTGTAGTCGTCATTGGATCAACTTAATCAATCTTTATTCAGTGTATATCTGGAAAGTGATTTACTCATTAAGCTATTTTCCTGCTTAAATATTTTTTTGAAAATACATCTTATATTTATAAATATAAAGTAATATGTAAAAAAGCACATTAAAGATTAAAGATTAAAGGTGAAAGGATATATATTATGAACATCATAACCTTTTAACTTTTTTAGAAAAAATAAATAAAGATTACTAATTAAAATGAAATAAAAAAATGTTAGCTAGATCCAAAGAGTGAGCATCGTTAATCAACATAGCATCTTTAGCAAAGAGTTTAAGGTGTACCTCATCCCTAAAAAAAGGTAAACAAAGGGTTGACTTCATGATAAAAAATGGATGATACTTGATTTTCCAAAGGATAAATAATGCCAAGATTTGTAGGCAGTGCCATACCCTAGAGAATGCAGTACGATCTAAAGAGTGGCGATCTCCAAACAAGGTAGAATGCCATTGAGTATTTCCCTGAAACAACAATGAACATTGATCCTCAAGATAACTCCAACAATGTTCGACAAACTAACCCTCTTAGAAAATATGCTTCACAGTGTCTCATAGATGCAAAAAAAACATAAACCATCAAGAAGTCTAGCGTTGTCCATGGATGGAAGCCCAAATTCATGATTTCAATTCTTTATTGAAATTGTCTCATAGACTACTAGCCATGCAAAAAATCCGAGCTTATAAGAAAGTCAAACTGATCAAACATTGTGAAGTCTAGTTGAATAGATTAAACATTGTGAAGTCTACGCACCTATTTATCCTCCGAATCCTTGGACAACCAACGTGTATTAAAGATCAAGAATAATGAGTTCCTCTGATGAAGCACCGAATACAGTGGTCATGAGTCATATTGAAGAAGTGGTCAATCAAAACTCCAACCCCAATCTCTCCAAAATAGGCCAAGCATTCAAATATTCATTTTAAACAAATCAAACTCCAAAATAAGGCCTCTCAACTTTGTAATTGAAAGATGGTCAGGGGCAAGGAGGCCATATTCCTGAGAAAGAGAAATGCCACTCCTAGAAGCAAGAGATAAAATCTCACAAATCACTCCAGAAGAAAATGCCCTTCTTGTTGAGCTTGGAAGCTTGATGGTGATGTAGCTTTGTAACATAAGAACCTTGAACCCTCCAACTCGAAATGGAGCAACAAACTAAATCTCAGCCTGCTTTATTGCTTTCCGAATGCCAATGGACCAACCTTGCAATAACCATCCAGGTTGAGCATATGCTCTTGAAGATGAGTAAACTCGACACTTGAAATAAATGGGGTGACAAGATAATATCACACAAACCGAAGGCCCCTCTAACTCTACCTAAATGTTAAGTTGTCATCACTCGACGAAAAAACATAACTTGTCAAGGAGTTGAACCCTCAAGACACCACACCACCCATTTGGTTGCTAGAATATTGCCTTGGATGGTGACATCAATGAAACCAAGTTCCTCCTCATCCTTGGACTTGATGCACACCTCCTATGGAACCAATGGACTATCCCTCTGTCCACCATGCTTAGATCACATGGATGCCCTCAAAATCTTCTCAAGTCGTCGATACTGGGCCCTACTAGGGAACTAGCAAGAGACATAATAAAGATGAGAAGCCTGTAGAATACGACATGACAACAATCAACTTCCATGCAAATGGGAGATCCTTATAGTGCCAAACACGAAGCTTGCATTGAATCCGTTGGAGACATCAATTCCACTTAGATATCAATGACATACCAATGTAAAAAGGGTACCCAAATACCAGATGGTGACCTCGAGGTGAATATAAGATGAGGTTGTAGGAATCCAAGCAAGTGGTGAATCCAACCCAACTAACCAAAAATATGTTTTGTGAGCACTAACCATAGCCCTTGAAGTAGAGAAAAAAGTATGCAAACATGAAATGGTCCATTAACTGAATCCTGCTTCACCCTCACACTGAGGAGATAATCATTTGCAGAGTGGTTGTTAATCATTTCTAAACCATCAGGAAGTAGAATGCCACAAATCTATCCCACAATACGAGAAGCCTAAGTAACTGAGAGCTTCACTATCAACACATATAGACATGGATCCAACAAGCACCCCTAGAAAATAGATCAATGTAAGAGAATATGTAGAGACGATACATTGATGATAGAAACAAAGGTTGAAGCATTGGTGAAAAGGGTGTTCACCATAACAAGACGACGAGGGCCAAAATACAAGCATGTTAGCATCTCCAAAATAAAGGGTCAATCAATTTGATGTGAGCCTTGTGAAAGACAATTTTCAAAATAGGGATAGTTGACTTGTCTCCCTAGCCCACTCCATAGCCTCCCAAGTAGAAAACATGATGTCAAGAATAAATCTTCCCTTAGATGCACCACATATCTAGCAACCGAGTGGATCATTAAAGCCAAAGACTTAGCCATAATTTTATAAGCAATTGTGAGCAAAGTGATAGGTCACCAACTCCCAGTGGAATGTCTAGTTGCATTAGGAATAATTTTGACTATCCCTCGGGTGAGAAACCCTAAAAGGCGACTTGAAGCAAACACTTCAAAATCCAAACAATAGAAATCACCATTGATGGTCTCCTTTATGGCCTTGTAGAACTCACAAGGAAGACCATCTATCCCCAGAGAATTTCCATTCTGCATGTGAGTTAAAGAAACATGAAGCTCCTCCCTCAAAAAATATCTATCCAATGTATTTCGATCACCATTCGAAACCTTGTGGGGAAAAATCATACAACAAGCATCTCTTGTAACCACCACCCCATCTGTTAGAGCATAAGGAGAAAAAATATTTTGAAAATGAAAACTAAACATACCTTTGACTTCTCCAAGGTCCTCGACAAGGTAACCATTGACCCTATGTAAGTCGAGCACCTTATTAGCAATAACCTTCCTCTTGAGGAAGTCAAAGTAGAACTTGGAGCCCTCATTCCCTTCTAAATCCACTAAGGGGAAGAAAAAACTTGAGCAACCCTGGAAATGTATTCCTCTCCTTGGTAAACAACCATCTCCAACTTCATAGTCTCTTCTTGATGAGTCACACTATAAAGGTCCTCTTCAAGAAAAATGCAAACCTCCTCATGTCCCTGCAACACTATTTACAACTCCTTTCTCCACTTTCAAACCATCATCCTACCCCAACCTCTCACAAGCTTGACATTATGACAAATAGTAGCCTCCCACCAAAGAATGCACCCATGAGTGCCCACTAGGTGAGGTGAGGTTCCAAACTCTCTGAACTAGTGCTTGGAAGTCCTCTAAATCCAAATGGGACATTTTTATCTTGAATAAAGGAGGAGGATGAGAATCAACCATCCAATGAAACCATAGTTTGAATTGATAGATGATCTGAGCCTATCAAGTCCATCAATGCATCCACAGGGTGAATTTTACCAAAAAAGATCATATCCTCCCTAGGACGATAAAATTGATCCAGTCAAGCTTGAACCCTATCTTGCCCCTATCTATAACTAGTCTAAGTGATCCAACTACCATATTCAAGCCCCTTTTGTTTCCAATTGGGGTAAGAAATATGAAGAGAGTATTTACAATGACACAAAGCCTATTTTTTCAACCCACTAATCACTGATCCCGAGTCTCCACATCAATCACCATCCCATTCCACCATATTAAAATTTCCTCCAACAATCCACTCCACAATTGAAATAGACGAGGCAAGGCCATCTAGTCCCAAAGTATACTGAAATAACTTTGTTGTTAAGCTCCTGCTGAAAGCTTAACAACAAAGTTATCAAGTTTAGCAACCACCTATTTTCCTCCTTGTTTAGTATGGTTAATAATAATGAACTAAAATAGCTTATTATATGATCCTTAACTTCATGGAGGAAGAAGAAGCCCAACCATGAATGAAGTAGACAAGGTAAAGGGCCCCAAACATGAATGAAGTAGAAGGCAAAGGACCCTAACCATGAAGTAAATAAGGTAAAGGGGATTCATTGATAGTGYATCGGTCCCATCCATTGAAGACGAAACAATGTATCAACAYATGGTAGATGAAGGGAGCAACTAAGGAAGGCTTGCATGTTGTTAGTGGCTATGGGGTAAAGATAAATGTTTTTATTATGATTGCACGACTTAAAAAAGAGGTTCATTGTCAACGAGGTATTGATKTGATGATTAAGTAGGGGTAGTGATATCCCCCACACCATGATTCAAATCCCTTAGAGGCATGTTTTGTCCTCTTTTGGTTTGTCTTGCTCATGCAAGTGGGTCGTTTCAATCAGTTGGGGCCAAGTGTGACTTTGGTAGAATAGATAACCCCCCATCTATGGCCACTTAACCAAAGGAATCTTCCTTGAGTGTTCTAAGTAGGCTACATTAGATAACATAAATGAATTCTTTGCAACATCTTGATAAGAGGAAGATTTTGTTAGAAGAAAAAGGCAAGGTGTTAGGGAAAAATGATTTGAATCTAAATATTTCTCTTGCAATGATAAAATATCTTGGGCCGGGTTCCTTTCTTGAAAATTGCTTTGATGAAAATACATAGTTTTTCTATGAACAACTGATTATCATGGTCCTACCTCGCCCAATGCTAGCTTGATAGGGGCCCTCCATTTGATGATCTACATATTTTTGGTACTGTTAGGGCTTGAGCCCTTCCGAGATTTTCCTTTGTATGTTGATCTAGTGGGATGTTTTCCTCACCAATATCTTGCATGAGGGTTTCCTTACTCTTGTAGGATTTGAATGCATGAACTCCCTACACTATTCCCATGCCTAAGTGTTAGAAAAATAGGTGTGCTCATTTCACCATAGACAATATAGAAATATTGCAACCCAACCATAGGCTGAAGCCACCCCCGAGCACCTTAACCTTGACAGAGAGAATAATTCTGGAAGCAAACCCTAGAACCAACAACCAATCGATGTAGTGTACCTCTCTCCAGAGCTAGCACACAAGGCATAAAATCCAAACCATAACCAAGAGAAATTCCAAGCCTAAAATCGAAAGTACAAGTTGTAGTAGCTGCAGCTGCAACTACTCTCCAAACTTGCGCATTTACTAAATTTCTGCAATTGCGAGCTGTGTGTGTCAAATGAGCTCTGACATCTTGTATTTATATTGCTCTTTCTTAGCTGTCTGGGCCAACTTCTCTTTCTGGAGGTTGGAAACTCAATATTAATTATTCTCTTTAGCCGACTTGTCTTCTAGGGTTATGTCCAAGGTTTTTAGGGTTTCTCTTGCTTCCCGAAATATTCTAGTCTTGTCAAGGTTACACGTTGAGTTTAATACCTCCCACAACTACCAAAATATGAACACTCCCTCCTAGCTAGGGAGGTATTAAAGGAAATGATATTGAGCACAAGCAAATCATTTTAACCGATAACATCATCATAGCCACACATGTTATCTCATGATCAAATCACGAGCACAATCATCACTATTAGTATCATCTGATAGCATCAACTACATCATCTCTCGAAGCCATACTCCATCTGAGTAATCAAGAATGATGCTGAATGAGTCGCTTACTCCATAGAGTGATATAATAACCATTCTTCTAATTTGGACATATGTCCTAGAAGAATAAATGTTCTAGCAGATGCTAGAAGCCACGCCATGGGCTACAAGGAGTATTCTTCTAATCCAAACATACATCCTAGAAGAACAAATGTCCTGGACCATTTTCTGCCTGGAGAATGTCTGTCCACCAACACACTGACTATCCATCTAGCTGGTAATCATTTCCAACACTAGTAGTAGTCTTCATGGCAATCAGAACAATGTCGTTCAATATAACACAACGATGTCTATCCATAGTGGTACACAACTACAATGCAGTGGTGTACAACGACACCAAGTAGCACATGACTACTTAATCAATGAAACATAATCACAACCAGTGGAACACATCCACCACAGTGGCATACATATACTATCCAGAGACATACAATATCCACAACAATCATGTCATCTGATATCAACTTGCATAAAACAATATCATGCTATAAACTGAGTCATCTGGGGCATTCTTCCACTCACATCTGTGAGATATGGAAGAACATATGCCCTCAGAAGGTAAAAACATCATCCATGGGATATCTGGACTATTCTTCTCAAGCATAGAAGAATAGTTGTCCCTGATTTTTGAGCCTGGACCATTCACCTAACTGGGCCATTCCTCCGACACTAATCATAGTGTAACCTGGAGAGAATGAGTCTGCCCTAGGGAATGCCTATCCCTGATTGCTGAACCTGGACCATTATTCTGGCACTAATCATGGTGCAACCTGGAGAGAATGAGTCCGCCCTAGGGAATGATTGTCTGGACCATTTCCTAAAGGAAATGACTGTCCTGCACCAACCTCCAAAACAAACCATTCTTTGAAAGCGCTCACAACTATGAACTTCAAAAGAATGACTTTCCGATGAGGCATACCATTCTACTTGGCCACTACTCAGAGTGACTGCCAAGAAGAATGACTGTCATAGACCATTCCCCCACACTGGCCACAAGGGGAATTGTTGTCTATGGTACATCAACAACCTATCATAACATTTTCATTACAAAAACGACTGTCCGATCTGGATCATTTTCCGAACTTGGAAAATGCATGTCCGTCAGAAATCTCAAAACAATTTCTGAACTGGAAAGGAACTGCTCATCCTGGACAAATTTTCGAATTGAAAAATGACTTTCCATAAATCAATAATGTATCAGTTCTCCCTCCCAACCTGGGAGTAATCTCTTCCTTTTTCAATAAGGAAATTGTCTCCACGAGCCCCATCTTGTTTCTTAACTATGCAAACTTTTCATCTTGGACAGAGGCTTTACCAAAATATATGCTATCTTCTCATCGATGGAGATATACTGGATAACCACTTCTCTTCTGGACTTTATCATGGAGAATATAATGCTTGATCTCAATGTACTTCGGTCTATCATGGAACACTGGTTTTCTCTGAAGGCTTCACATAGCTCCGATCATTACAATATATCATGGTTGAATTCAATACTTTGTTTCCTGCTAGCTCATGACATCATGGAAAAGATCAAACTGAAACATATCCAAGTATCACTTCTTTTTTCATCATGAGAGTTTGTCATGGATTAGCAATCCATCATCCCAGACTTCTGAGTAACCATTCTGATACACTATTTCTGTCATCGAAGGTTTTCACTGCACTTTTGCTGTATATAAGATACTCTGCATCAAGTTTTTTGAATCCATACAAGGTCTTCTTATATCTACATACATGGGTCTCTTTCTAGTATAAGATTCTTTCTCAATTTTCTTTATTTGGGAAGAACAATATTTTATATGTAAATTCCAATCCATGGATACTACAAGAGGTATATCTAGTTTACTGGAATGAGCTGTCGTCATAGTCTTTTCCCTTCTTCTGGAAGAACTTCTGAATCTCACAATGCTTCCATTCATAATTATTTTTCACATTTTCTTACATACACTGTTCTTTATCATAACTTTCATTTATTCTTCTTGATTGCTTCTAGTGGGTTCAAACCAAGCTGGTAGTCTTTGTGATTGTCGGTATAATAACTGGTTCTTCTGGATTTTCTTTCTTTCTTGGAATCTTCATGTTCTTCCTCATGTTTCTCTTTAGCTCTTGGGTCCATGGAGTCTTCTATAGATTCCATGCCTTGAAGATTCCAACTTTTTCCTTTCATCATAGGATCATGGATGTAGATGGAAAACCAATGATACTTTAATGATTCTTTTTGAAGAAGACTTCTTCTAGAGTCAAACTGAACACATGCTACTTATCATGGCTGCTATTTTCAATGGGAACATGGACACATACTTCATAATCCTTAATGGATCATATCATTTAGGATTATCTCCCTCCTAATCCTTGCTTCATGTATGAATGCATTCTCTTCTTTTGGAATTCTGTAATCAACTCCCTCCATCTAAGAGAGTCCACGCTTCCGTCTGCATACTTATTTCCTTCTGCAAAGTGTCTCAAGTATTTTTCTAATTTCCTCTTGATTGTTGACTTCTTTCTGTTTTGACTTCTTCCGGGTCTCTTCAAGTTTGATTCTAATTTCGGCTTATCTGGAAGTTGTTACTTATACAATATCTTCCATAGGAATTGTTACCAAGGATTGTCAACACACTTTTTCTTTTCATGTGTATTGCTTGACTTGTAGTCATTGTGATAGAAATATTTATCTTGTTATTCTTCCATAGGTATTATTTCACTTGAACATATTACCTTCTAAGAAATAGATATGCATGATATGTACAGAAACTATGGAAACATGGTATGTATAAGAACTTTGAAGAATATTGTTACCTTGACTTAGAAGAAGAAGTCTTTTTTATCCTGCTTGGCCTTCTTTGAGGGTTCCTTTTTTTCAACAACTGATGCTTCGTCTGTTTCCTTCCTTTTCTTTAACTCAGGACAATGGTTCCTGTAGTGACCATATTTTTGATAGTTGAAGCATTGTATCTTTGACATATCCTTTTCTTGATTTGGTTTCTTCCTCAAGACAAACTTATTATTCCTAAAATTCTTGAACTTTGCTGTTGTTGGTCCTAAAGTATGCACTTGACTGCTAAAGGTCAAAGCTAGGCCACCTCAAGTTTACAATGATTGGTTTTTTGATAAGTTGGTTTTTTGGGTCAACTTAAGGATAGGTTTTCAAAGATGGTAATTTGGTTGGACATGCCACACAGTATAAAAGTAGGTTCTCCTTTGCTAATGGTATGGATATTGATGGACAATTGGGAATATGAAAAGACAAACACATGAAACAACAAAAATCAATGCAATGAATCACTTTCTATGTGAGAATAAAGACTTAAAATAATATCTTAAGACTTAGACACATATCTAGATGCAAATCATTCAACAGGTTGCAAAAAAGTAGATCTTTCGCTAAACAATAATTGTACAATAGGTTGTAGAATCAACAAAAAGATGAACTAAAACAATGGTTGAAAGAATACGGAAATGTACATTGCACACATCACAAAATTTGCATTCAAGACAAGATTAAACACATAAAAATTTGAGTAAGAGAACATAACTGTCATCAACATATATTCACTAGGTAGAGAACTTTACAGTCATCTGAGCAGGTCCAACCATTCTGCTGCTTCTATTCTTCTCCAAAAACTCTCCCCTGCAAAACATACATAAACTGCATATTTATCAGAAATGTAGAGGCCCTTGACCAGTGTGGAATTGGGGCTTAAATCTACCACATCTATCGTTAAACAACTTATTAACATCACTAAACACTGGCTGGAGTATCTTAATGTAAAATTCGAGCCTGACTTAAATAAAAAGGAGTGGTTCTCATCACACAAAAAGACCATTGATTATGCCTTAATCTAAAAGAATCATGCAATTAAATAACTGAAAACTACTACTGGCAATGATATAATATTGATGCATACGTTGGAGCAAATTGAGATTTGATAGAAATGACCAAGAGTGATAGAAATAAGTTCTGTATCGATCATGGCATGCACGCGCGTTGTTGGAGGCCACTGGAGACAACTGGAAGTGTGGTTGTGTCTTTCCCCCACTTATCTTTTTGAGGACAAAAGCAAGTCATGTTGCACTTTTCTGGAGTCTGGATGTGTAGTTTCCCCGTTCCTGGTTTGGCACCCCTTTTTAAATGATGCAGGAGCATCATAAGCAGCTAGCCAAGCGAGCATGAAGGCGTAAGACAGATGGGAAAAACGCAACACACGTTTTGCACATTTTGAAATATTTTTGAAAGATTAAGAAGTGGATATTAATGTAGTAGCTAGAAGTGTACTTGCATTTATATCTGGCTGTTGTAAACAGATCGTGAGCAATTTGCTCTCATCTGTCAATGTAAAAGGCATTTAAGCCAAGTTAATGAAATTAGGTAGGTTTGAATTAATAGATTAGACAGTTTAGAAGAGTAGGAGGGAAAACAAATATAGACAACCTCGCCTTTGTATCATAGTAAGTGGTTGTATCATTAGCATAGCACAAAAGAAGAGAGTTGTAGCAGAGAGTTGAAGGGGAGAATCCATGTATAGGAGCTTTGAATTAATATATGAAGCTTTGAATAAGATTTCATGGTGTTATGATGTTTTCTGTTTATACATGGTGAATGGTATGGTTGTGGTTGTTTTATTCTCTCTGTTATGCATTTTATTTAATACTGTGTGTATGTAAGATTTCATGCTGAATATTTGAAGTAAGAGAGAGAGAGAGAATGAGTTTCAATTGTTTCTCTTCCCGAGTGAGAGAAGTTCCTGTAAGGAGTGCAGTGAAACGTCCGCAAGGTGTGCGTTGACAAGGGTTCTGAGTTTTATCTCAGAAATCTCAAGAGAGATACCGTTGTTCTCATTCCAGCAGAAGTGAAGGTGAAGCACAGAAGCCATGCAAGGTGTGCGCAGGCTAGTCGAGGCCTTAAAATTATCAACTAAGGTTGAAAGGTAAGGGATTTCTATTGCAAAAGGTGCACATAGTCTAAGAATCAAATGCTTAGAAGTATTTGAAAGATCGCCGCAAGGAGTGCGTGCAGGAGTCCTTTTGAGACTCAAAGTTTGCAAGTGAAAGCTCAGGAGGGTTAGCGACTTTGATGTGTTAAAAGGGAGATAGAGCGAAGTCGCTTTGCAGAAGCCAAGTTCAGACGAGGAATACTGGTTCCTTTCGCATAAGTCTTCAAGGAAGGAACGAGCGGTTGAAATTCTCTATGGAGAACTCGCAAAGTTGCAAGGACCTTGGGATTCAGTGGAGCTGCAGGGAGGTTAAGCGTTGGATGAATCCACCCTTCAAGAGGTAAGAATCAACGTAAACCGTCGATCATGATAGTGGAGTCATTAGAATCATTTCGGCAAATTGGAGTTTGTAAGTCTGGAGTGTAAGCCAAAATCCTTGGTCACTCTAGCTCCCGAATTGCGAAGAGAATTGTCAAGGGAAGGATTTTGGTAATTCAAAATTCGGAATACCAAGAACCCTGATGACAAGGAGCCAGGGGCCTTTTCATTGAAAACCCTGAAGTTGCGAAACCCGGAATATCCTTAAAGTGGCATTTTGACATTTCGGTGATTTGGGGTTCGGGAACCTGAGAAGACAATGGTTTGGATTCGAGAGTTTCGAACTCCCGGTACCCAGAAGCCTGAAATAATGTGGGTTGTCGATCTAAAGGAAGAAGGCGCCATTTCAGAACTTAGGATTTTGAAGTGGTAGGGGAACGGTAGTCGAAGTCTTGTTCAAGTTCAAAAGCCAGGAAGAGTGACAAGTGGCGAGAGTTCGCGTCGAAGATAAAAGACATTGGAGTGGACAGGTGGTGTGTCCTCGTCAATAGGTGGAGTCAAACCTTGTTGACTGTTTCGGGTTTTTGGAGGTAGAAGAGCCGGAAGTCTTGCATCAGGATTCACTAAGTTGCGAAGTCTGAAACTTTGAATTGGCGAAAAGTTCCGTTGGAAGCCAGTCTTTTGCTGAACGCGTCGGGGTTCGACATTTCGGTATTTTTGAAGACAAGAGGTCAGGGTTCTTTGTACTAGAACTCCTGAAGTCGCGAAACATGATACAACTGTGGAGGAGGATGGAACCAAAGATTTCGGAAATTTGTCATTTTGGGTTTCAGAGGTTGTAGAGACAAGAACTCTTGACAATAGGGATCGCGAAATCGTGAAACCTGAAGTCCTAGTTTGACGAAGGGCGCGATCTTACTGAGATCAGGAGACTTGAGTGGTGCTTTGTGGTTGATCACATGGGGCATAATCATAAGGACCTGTGGATATACTGTCATTTGTGTGAGGGATTCCCTGTGGGGAAATCAAAGAGTCAATCAGATTCAGGAGGGCAGATTTAGAACGATCTTGAGCAGATCTCGACCCGAGGGTTGGGGGTCTGCATCAATTTGGTATCATAGCTTGACTCTGTTTGTATATTGCAGACGGAGGAAGCATGAGGAAGAAGAGTACTCTGATACGCGTCAAGTGGTATCAGAGCTTGACTCTATTTGTATATTGCAGACGGAGGAAGCAGGAGGAAGAAGAGTACTCTGATACGCACAAAGTGGTATCAGAGCTCATAACAAGTTCTTTGCTTTCTGTAGTAGAGAAAAGATGAAAATTTTATAGCCATGCTACCGAGGAGAAGAGACAAACTGATGCTTGATCCAGCCGTGGAAAGAGAATTGCGTGAGTTACGTGCCAGGCTTGATGCCATGGAGACAACACAAAGGCGCACAGTCGACGCTGGGGATATCAGCGTGGCTGAAAGTGAAAATGAAGCTGGACACAAAGGAGAAGAAGTCGCAGTTGAAGATGCTATAGACGAATGCCTATTTAGGGATGTCGCAAGGATAGGTGCTAGAGAAAAAATGGACATTCCAGTGTATGAGGGAAACTTAGATGTTGAAGAACTTCTAGACTAGATTAGAGCTCTAGATAAATACTTTGACTATGAGGATGTCGAGGAAGACAAGAAGGTCAAACATGCCGTTACCAGACTTAAAGGGCATGCAACACTATGGTGGGATGAACTGTAGGCTAACAGATGCTGTAAAGGCAAGCAAAAAATCAAGAGCTGGGATAGAATGGTTGCAAAGATGAAGGCCAAATTCATACCCAAGGATTATCAAATCACTCTGTTTCGGAGGATGCAAAATTTGAGACAGAAGCTAATGACAGTGAAAGAATACACTGAAGAGTTTTACAAGATAAACATCAGAGCAGGTCATCGGGAAAGTGATGATGAAAAGGTTGCCAGATACATGAATGGTTTGCGATATGACATTCAATATGAGATGAGCATGATGACCCTTCAAAATGTGGAAGATGCTTATCAGATTGCTCTGAAAGCTGAAGAGAAGCTAAGTTGAAAGCAAGGTCAAAGAGGATGGGGTAGAATTCAAGCTAGAGTCAAAACAATTTCCCAAGACATAACTCAGAAATCTAAAGAAGAGGGGAAGAAACCTCAAACTCAACCCGAGAGAGGTAGAAGCTCACAGAGAGGGTAGTATGTTGACATAAACGCTTTTCCTCGAGCTAGAGGAAGATGAAGAGGCAGAGGTGGTGAAGTGAAATGGTTTGTCTGTGGAAAGATCAGACATAAATCTTATGAGTGTCCAGATAAGAAGAAATATGGTGGTGAAACTCACATTGCCGAAGCACGAGGATGAAATGCTGAGACAAAAGACGCTGAGGGTGGAAGATCCTTAATGATGAGGAAAGTTCTCTTGAAGCTAGAGAAGGAGGCAGAGAACCCAACCCAAAGAAATAGTCTGTTTCGGACTGCATGCAGAACCAAAGACAGGGTATGCAAAGTCATAGTGGACAACGGTAGCACAGACAATCTCGTATATACAGAGATGGTAGAAAAGATGGAGCTGGAGACTATCGTACATCCAAGCCCATACAGAGTTTCGTGGCTACAAAAAGGACATTAGGTAAATGTCACTAAACAATATTTAGTTGAATTTAAAATAGGAGGATATAAGGATGAAATATTATGTGATGTCATTCCCATGGATGTTTGTCATCTATTGTTGGGTAGACTGTGGCAATATGACAGGAATGTGATTCATGATGGGAGAAAGAACACATACACCCTGGAGAAGAATGGTAGGACACA
Organism: Picea sitchensis; assembly: GCA_010110895.2. Taxonomy (NCBI): domain Eukaryota; kingdom Viridiplantae; phylum Streptophyta; class Pinopsida; order Pinales; family Pinaceae; genus Picea; species Picea sitchensis. The sequence continues at coordinate 21,037 of SNQJ01S0146515.1, forward strand.
CATGTTGTTGCCGATTAAGGATAAAGAAGTGAAACTAGAAATGAGCAACACTATACTTCTCATGAGTGGGAAGGAATTTCTTAATGAGGTTAAGAAGAAATAAGATACACAATTTATTGTGGCCAGGAAGCCCAAAATTGTTTTGACCAGTACGAGGATAGATGATTTACCAGAAGAAATCCAGGAGTTGCTGGAAGAGTTCGATGATATAGTAGTGGACGAACTACCTTGTTCGTTGCCACCGATCAGGAGTATAAGCCATCACATTGATCTTATACTTGGATCCAGTTTACCAAACAAAGCCGCGTACAAATTGACCCCGCAAGAAAATGAAGAAGTTAAGAGACAAGTCTAGGACTTAATGGACAAAGGATTGATTCGAGAGAGCTTGAGTCCATGCACTGTTCCAATAGTGCTCAGCCCAAAGAAAGATGGAGGTTGGAGGATGTGTACAGACTCAAGGGAAATCAATAAGATTACCATCAGATATAGATTTCCATTACCAAGGATGGACGACTTGATGGATTGCTTGAGTGGAGCAAGATTTTTTTCAAAAATTGATTTGAAAAGAGGATATCATCAAATTCGAATGAGAGAAGGTGATGAACGGAAGACAACATTCAAAACGAATGAGGGGTTGTATGAATGACTTGTTATGCCATTTGGATTAACAAATGCACCCAGTACTTTCATGAGATTGATGAATGAAGTCTTGAAGGATTTCATTGGGAAATTCGTTATCATATATCTTGATGATATATTGATTTTCAGCAAGGCAGAAGCATAGCATTTAAAGCATTTAGCTACAGTGATGAAGAGATTACAACAAGAGAAATTGCTGATTAATATGAAGAAATCTTCATTTATGAGGACATAACTCATTTATTTGGGTTTTGTTATCTCTGCAAATGAGCTGAAAATGGATTCAGAAAAGGTAAATGTGAATAAGAATTGGGCATTGTTGAAAAATGTGTTTGAAGTTCGAAGCTTCCATGGTTTGGCAAGTTTCTACAGGAAATTCATTCGAAAATTCAGTGGAATTAGCGCACTAATGATGGATACGGTGAAGAAAAGAAACAAATCTTTTCACTGGACAGAAGAAGCAGAGAAGAGCTTCAATCTGCTGAAGAAGAAGATCACGGAACAACCAATTCTGGTTTTGCTAGATTTTAGCAAGACATTCTAGGTCAGGTGTGACACGAGTGGATTTGCAATTAGAGCGGTCTTAAGCCAAGATGACAGGCCGATCGCATACTTCAGTGAAAAACTGAATGAAGTGAAGATCAAGTACTCAACATATGACAAAGAATTTTATGCAGTCATACAAGCACTGAAGAAATGGAGACATTATTTGGTTCCTAAAGAGTTTGTTTTGTACATTGATAATCATGATTTACAATTCGTGACTCAACAAGAGAAGTTGAACCAAAAACATGTTAAATGGGATGAATTCATGCAAAATTTTACTTTTGTAATTAAGCATATTTCTGGAACTGCTAACAAAGTTGCTGATGCTTTGAGCAGGAAATGTTTGCTTATGCAGGAATTCAGAGTCAAGACTTTAGGTTTTGATAGCCTCAAAGAAATGTATAGGGATGACCTAGAATTTAAGGAAGCGTATGAGGCATATGCGAATCCAATTCTCAGGAACGGAAGCCAATGGCCCGAATATATGATCCAATATGGATTATTATTAAGGGGCAATCAACTATGTATTCCAAAATGCTCCATGAGGGAGAACCTGCTGAAGGAAAAACACAGTGGAGGATTGGCCGAACACTTCGATCATGATAAGACATTCTCAAAGTTGAATGGCTCATATTTTTGGCTAGGGATGAGGACAAATGTTAAGAAATTTGTGGACAGATGCAGGATTTGTCAACACACAAAAGGGAAAAGGTAGAACACATGGTTATATCAACCATTGCCCATACTAGAAAGGCCGTGGGACCCAGTGAGCATGGATTTCATATTAGGATTGCCAAGAACAGAAAGAGGATGTGATTCGATATTTGTGGTAGTCGACAGATTTTCAAAGATGGCACATTTCATACCATGCCAGAAAACCAGTGACGCAACTCATATTGCGAACCTATTTTTCAAGGAAGTCGTCAGACTTGACGACTTCCCAAGGAGTATTGTTTCTGATTGAGATACCAAGTTCGTGGGACATTTCTGGAGGACTTTATGGAAGAAGCTAGGGACAAGTTTGTCATTTAGCTCAGTGTATCATCCTCAGACGGATGGACAGACAGAAGTTGTGAACAAGAGCTTAGGGGATTTGTTGAGAAGCCTAATGTCTGAACACCACAGTTAGTGGGATCACATTCAGCCACAGGCGGAATTTGCTTATAATGACTCGCTTAACAGAAGCACAGGGCAAAGTCCATTCCAGATTGTATATGGAATGCAGCCAAGGGGAGTTTCTGAATTGAAAGATTTGAAACAAAATGAATTCAGAAGTGCTAGTGCAGAGGAATTTGCAGAAGCAATGAAGGAGCTTCACAACCGAGTCAAAGAGCGATTGCAGAGTTCAAGTCAAGAATACAAGCGCAGAGCAGATCAACACAGGCGAGAACTTCAATTTGAAGTTGGTGATCTAATTCTTGAACATCTAAGGAAGGAAAGGTTCCCAAGGGGAACATATAACAAACTAAAGATGGAAAAGATTGGACCGTGCAAGGTCATAAGGAAATTTGGGGCAAACGCATATGAGATTGAATTACCCGATGGGATCGGGGTTCCTTGCTATGGAATTCCTGGAGTCATGAAACACGATACAGGTGTGGAGGAGAACGCGGCCAGACATTTCGGGTTTCGGTGGGTTGAAGAACCAAAAACTCGACAACGAAAATCGCGATATCG
>SNQJ01S0146516.1:8128-18637 GCA_010110895.2 Picea sitchensis
ATATACCGGTCCAAATGTCATAAAGTGTTTACAAAAATAGTACATCGCCCATAGGCAGGTGAATCACCTCATCCCTACCAATACAAAACTGGATGTCACAACTATACAAAATGGGCTCACCAGCCTATATCAGATACATATCTACATATCTAGCATCCCTCAAGGCTCCTCTAGTGCTCCAACACTAGGTCCTCCCTTTGGAAGAGGTACCCCACTAGCTCCAGGTCCCCCAGGTCCCGGAGGCAACCGTCCAGACATCGCAGCTCCGGCTACAGCTGCTCTGCGAATCAAGGTCCGTGACTCTGCCGGCAACCCAATACACTGCTCCAGGATCCCCTCATCCTGTATCCACACCCACATCCTCTTGGGCACTCCCTGTAGAACCACCTCTAATCGGTGGCAAAAATCATCAAACTCTCCCCTAGCCTCAACCGGAGGAGCATGTGATGGCCCTGCACCAGGGTCATCATAACGACACCTCCAGGCCTCTCTATCATCATCAACGAGGCTCTCCCCAAAATCCTCTCAATGTCGCCTCTCCACTGCTCGCAACTCTCCCTGCGGTGGTCTCACAGGCCCCTTGTGGGCTGGCACTCGGATCAACTCGACCTTTCGTCCATGCGGTCCCACATCTACACAAACAAACACATGATAGCATCAGCATCCATACAAATATCAAACCTATGCTATACTATCTAAAAAACAAATCAACAAAACTAGTAAACAACACATCATACCTCAGCAATCGAATACCTCTCCCAGAGGTAATATCATCTCAGGATCATCACGAAAATCTATCCCATTGTATGGAAACTACAATATGATCTGTGGCATCTGACGCTACACCTGTGCAACCTTGGCCATGAAGTAGTGGCCACCCTCCCCACCCCCATGACGAACCAAAATCATTGACCACCATCGCAGTCACGGCTCTCGTGCTCCTGGTAGGTCTAACAACACTCTTGGGCGCAACATCGGCACCCTCTCTAGAAACCAAGCCACCAAGATCGATCCAAAGGCAAAATCCCCTGAGTCAACCACTCAACACCTGATGAGCTGTCCCACCATCTTGACGTGCAACATCAAGCCCCAGGAGAAATGCTTACCCCCTAGTGCCCACTGCATGATCCTCAACTGGCCACCACTGATACGCTGAGTCGCGAGAGACCCATACACTCTCACAACCATCGCTACCATGAAACGATGTACCAGGGCGTCCATCGCCCCAATCCTCACCACTGACCCAGACATAAAATCTTCTCCTGAACAATATGTTCGGGAAAGGGTAGCCAACTGCCCCTCTCCAACTACCACCGGCTCGGCCAGTAGCGGGGTTCCCTGAAAAGGGAGCCCAGTCAGAAAATAGACATCCTCCTCAGCAGAGAATGCCAAGTGCTCTCCACGCACAATAAAACACTGCAACTCTGGACTCCACATTGAGATCAAGAATTGCAGCAGATACTCATGTGCCCTCAACAGTTGGCACTCAAAAAAATTCATCATCCCATAGGTCGCCAAAGCACCACGAACCGCTTGCTCCTCATCCCTCATTTGGGCCCAGTCCCTCCCTCTCCAACAGATCAGCATCGTCCCCAATGATCACCAAATCTCCTCAAAAAAAAGAGAGAGAGAGAGAGAGGAACATAAGCTTTCTCACCCTCAGCTTTGCCTCAAAGGCATGGCTGTTCTCCCCATAGGCACACACACATGCGCACCTATTTACCCCACAGGCACACATGTATGTGCATTTGTTAAGCCCACAGGTGCACATTCAGTGCGCGCCTGTTCAATACACAGTTGCACACTCATGCGAAACTGTCAACAACACAGTCGCACACATATGCACGACTGTGTTTTGAACAGGTGTGCACCCCATGCGCACCTATTTTCCCAAAAAGTGTGCCCCCACTATGCGATTGTTCCCATTACAGCCATGCATTCATGTGCGGGTCGCCATCGATCGCCTGCGCACTTGGGGGGCCACAACCGTAAAAATTCACCGTACGGCCATCCGTACGGTGCTACCAAAAAATTGACACCTAACTAATGTACAGGAGGATGAGACCACTAACCTAAGTCTAGAACCTCTTGGATTGGCTTCCTCACACTCCTGGAATCTTTGAATATGCTCTACAATCTCCTCTCTCACAACTATAGCAGCAAGTAGAAATGAAGTGGCAATGTGGGCCCCATAGCTATATATAGTCCATTTTGCTAGACTTCAAAACTCAATTCTGGGAGCTCCGAGCATCCATTTTTCGATCCATCTTCAGCCACGGGATCAACACCCTGTCATCTACATCAAGACAGTCCCTAGGCCATTTTTCATCCTTAGCCCCCAGGGAGCCATTTTTCCATACCCCGTTCAAGTACGCATGCTCATGTTCAAAATTATCAAATAAACGGTTATATGTTCAATTATCTTCAGATATTGTTCACGTCGGGTATTTGGTTGTCATGTGTGCAGGTACTTGGTCATCACACACCAGTGTGACCCCTTTAGGTATATAATTGACATTGGCATGTAATCATTCCCTCTGAATCTCAATTGCATCTCCAGTCACACCCTCTGAAATTTTCCTTTAGGGTCCCTATATCTGGCTCTGTAGTACCATCACCTCCACTGCATTTTGGTTACTGTCACCCAGTAGCACTGTCCCCCACATGAGTTGTCCCATTCATATCCCCCCTTGTCACTTTGACACTCATGCTATTTTCAACCTTTAGGGATGGGAGTCCTGATAGTGTTACATCACGAATCAGCCACATACTCCTTCCCCTCATTTTGCTAGCCTACCCAATGGACTCCTAGGGCACTTCCTCACAGTTTTTTTTTTACTACACTCCCGCAACATCATTTACCATCCATTTCATCCATTTCATCATTTACAGTTTGCCCATCTTGATGTTTCTCTCCATACATTTCCCCACTATAGAAACCCTCCTATGGGGCCCCAACCCCCCACTTATTTTTTAACCAACTTGCGCCATCCTCAGGCCAAGCCATCTCACACTGGGGCACCCATTTCTGTATCTGCAATATTATCCCCACTGATTTCTTAATTCTTTTTGTAATTAAGCCACTGTTTCTAGCATTTTACATAGCTTTTTGTCGTCACCTTTGGTGACCTTCTTCCTTTTTGGAAAATGCAACCCATGTCACCCTTGGTTGGGGCATTCCTTGTCACCTACTCTTTTTTACATCATCCATAAACTCTGAGTATCCCACAGGCCACCTACCTCTGCTCTCTGAGTTTGTTCACTTTGTCCCGCCTCTGGCACAACTTATCCCATGTCTCGTTGTCCCCCTAACACTCGACCTAGTTGAACGGTTGCAACCACTTATGCTTCGCATATATTCCCAACCAAGGGTAGTCTTGAGTCTCCACGCATCTTGACTTCATTCATGTACCTCTTCAGTTCCTGACCTCACCTAGTGGATTTCACAAAGCCCTTTGCTTCTTGAAGTCGTGTCTCCCTTTTTGTCAACATCAACACAGTTTCCAGAAGGGCGACAGTATCTTGACTCTCATTACCTTTACAATGAGGAGTCTCGGACGGCACAAGGAGAACCATCATTGCTCTCTGCTGTCATTGACCCCCATAACATTCAACTTAAACACTTTCTCATTTTACGGTGGGTCTTAATTTGTGACTATTGCAGTTGTTTTTATATTTGCCGAAGACCTCTGAACTTTGTTGGGCTATCAATGCTCACAAAACCCGTGATACTTCTTACAGGTGTCATTGCCTACTATTCAGAGTATTGTTCCTCATCAGAATTGTCCTCTGACTTTATCAAAGCTGCCCCCGAGGGCGCCGCATTTGTCTACATCAACACAATAGTTTTAGTTAATGTACAACACCCTTTTTGAGTTACATCACACGAGCATGGGGCATGCCCGCCTCATTTGTACACAATTGATTTTCCACACCTTGTGAAAGGTTGGGTCCTACAGGTTCCCTTCTCCCTCCAATGGGTCACTCTTGATACTCTCACTATATCTCTTTCTTACAATGGTACTCTCAGTAGAAGAAACATTAATGAATTTTGGCTATCCATATGCTCCTAACCTCATCCATCAGGGAGCATCTGTTATCACTAAAATTTCGTCCACAAATGGTTACAGAAATCCAGCATCTTCAAATAGTTATGAGTTCACCCATGGACCAAAATTACCAAAAAAACATTTCCAAAAGGTCCAAAACTATACAACCATTTATAAAATCAAGATGCGCTATGACTACATAGGGCGCACGTGCACATGTGCCATCAAGAAACGCAAGAAAAGCGCACATGCAGACGATGCTTGATTGTGGACATTAAAAGCCATGCACACCTGAGAACGGTGCATTTATGATGTTGGTCGGCCTCCCACCCACTTATAGCTCAGCTTCCAAGTTGATTTGACATCCAAATCTCAGTTGAATCTGGCTGGGTGGTTGGTCAAAGACCTAAAGGTGCTCTAAACAACCCCTTTTCACACTAAAAGTTGGTTGCAGAATACCTCAAAGTTGTGTTATAAAGAAATGCCATTGGTGCACTACTTTTTTAAGGAATTCATTAGCAAGGTTATGTTGCTGCTATTCTCTTGGGGAAATCTCTTTTCTCATCAAGGGCATACTAGCACCATTCCATTTGGGGAATCCAAATCACCTTTTGAGTGGGTTAGCTTGGGATTCTTTCACATTTCTTTCAAGTTTTCAAGTTGTAAGAAGAGTTCAATCTTGGGGGTCCAAGAGCCCTCCCTTGGAGGAAGAAGGGACCCAAAGTCCCCTTTCTCTTTGGTTTTTTCTTTTCACTAATACAATCCTTTCCATTGGTGACATGAGTCTTGTTTGTTTCTTGTTCTTATGTCCTTATGCACAATAGTTTAGATGTTTTTTCCTTTCCTAGTTTAATTCTTAGCTTAGTCTTTTATGTTTATTCTCCTAACCCTTTCCTTTACTGTTGTCTTACTTAGCTAACCCAACTAAGATTGTAAGCACCTCTGTTTTTCTCATTTAGGTGACAAAAGAGGCGCAACAACAATTATTTGTTAAATATTACATATCAAAATGTTTAAATTTTCACTTAAAATATTATAGGATAGAGCATCACATAGACTTCTCAAATTAATGTACTATCTATGCTCTAGAATTAATTTAAAATTTTCAAATGTAAGCCATCTTTATAAATAAAGAAAATGTCCCTTCCATCCCATGCGATGTTTTTAATTTGTTTAACTGGTCACTGCTCACAAATTAATGCCTATTTTTTTCCTTATTATTATGGCCACATTAACCTTTGAAACATCTTTATATTGAAGTAAAATATAAGAAATCATTTTAATATATCTATTACATTGAGAGATTTTTTTTTGTGACCGGTGGAATCAACAACTAGTTGAGCACGTACTCACGTCACACATGGTTGTGTTATCCAACTACTACCACTAAAACCTCCAGGTATGCCCACGATGCCCCATATGTGACACACAAGGTAAGACTAGGTTTTGAACCAATGACTTCACATAATGGAGTTCCTTAACAGTACACTCCATCACCAACTACCCTACACCTCAGGGGCCATTGAACAATTTTATTTGAGAGTTAAGAATATTTTTTATTGATACAAAATATACATATAGTTTAGCAATCACAGTCCTAATAATTAAGTATTGGAAAATTGTGTAAAATAATATACTAAATCTTAGCCATGATTGAACATTGATATTTTTAACATCTATAATAGATATTATCTTCCAATCACATGTCGCTTCAACATTCTAAACTCCTATATTATGTTGAAAATAATATGATCATCTAATTGATTTGGGAATTTACAGCCTACATTCATCAAGATATCATGTGAATGGGAAGAGTGAACAATATTGGTATGACCTTTTAGTTCCTTCAATGTTGACTTATTAACTAGAATTGATAGATATCCACTACAATAATAATTTTTTCCAAAACTATTACGGTTTTGAAAACTTTTGTTTCTAATGCCTCTTTGACACCTTCAAAATTATTGCATTAAGCACAATACTCGTATTATAGCCAGTGTTAGATGCTTTTGATATTTACTCGATGCAATATACACAAAAAATATATATAGTTGGTCCTTTGAAAGATTTATGTCATGTTCTTTTTCAAAAAAAAAAAAAATGAAGTTTGATTTACATTGTTGCATATTCATGAGAAAATTTTGGATGCAAAGAAAATTATTGGCCATACATCTTTGTTATTGATATAGCTTAAGAAAAGCATGGACTCTGGGAGAATAACACTTAAAAAAATTGTGATGGGGATATTCAGAGGCTTTGACATGATCATTATCACGTTTGGAGATAAAGAAGAAGAGTATGTAGGAAAAAACAAAGTCCCATATATTTGTTAGGATAGTCTTGGAGAGAAGACTACTAAGATATTTAGGGATGTGGATTATGATTGTTGTACATTGGATGGAACTTTTCCTCTTTTATTTAGACCGAATAACTAATGAATGCAAGTTTACTTTTAGTTTTATATAGTATGCAATGGAACCTCTTTGTTTGAATGTTATAGAATTGGATCATTCGAAATTAAAGTGAGCTATGCGAAATATTCACCACCCATAAGTATATTTACTCCCTACATTTGAAAATTTCTTAATTTATTTAGCATAATCAAGTCATTTAAAACATATGACTCATATTTCTCTTAAATGAATGAAAAGAGACAATTGATAACCAATGATCTAATTGGGGATCATATCATGGAAATAAAATTCAAGAGTTTCTATCAAAGGTTACTACAAAAAAAGTTTCTAGTTTTATACAAGCTTCTTTTTTAGAACTCATCATTTTTTATCACTACTACAAACCTTACTGCATTATGATTTTTTTGTCAATGATGGATATGATGAATTAAAAATCAATAGAAATCATGAACACTTCTTTGGTGAGCACATGCTACGAAGATATCCAATTTGGTCTAGCCCAGGTGATTGGGAGGAATGATTATTATCCTTCCCACTCAGGTTCAATTCTTGCAAGTGACATGTTGAGCTCTTAATGAGTAAAATATTGTAATGGATTTGTTGGATAGTTGGTTGTCATTTATGTCAACAGAAGTGGTTTTCATTGATGTAAATAGATTTTATGGGTACATTTGAAGAAGTCTACAAGAATCCCTAGAGGTGTGGTCATGAAGCCCGAAGTTGTTTGAGGAATAAGGACATGGAGGACAGTGTAAATGTAGGTAACACACTCGTAGATGGATATCCCTCATCATGTAATTTCCAATAGTAGGTAGTACGTCACGTAGTTCCTCATGGTTGAGGAGTTATGAGGTCATGAAGTTGGAAGCCCCAAAGAATGGTTAAGAAGCCCATAAATAGTTACAAGTCATTAACTAAAGGGAAAAGTGGTTGTAACAAGAAGTCCTAAAATGAAGGAGAGAATTTAATTAGAAAAGCTATAAATACATAAGAGATTGACACACACGTTTATTGAATATCTTCTATATGAGCAAGTGATCTATTGGCAAATTGAAATGGTGAATCTAAGGTAGCGAAAGAGTAAGGAGTGCAAAAGTTCCAGGATTGTAGAGGAGAGTGAGGGTTTTCATATAAACCCTAATTTGGTTGACCATTGCAAGTCAGGCTATTGGTGTCTCGCAAGGCATCCCTGTGGGTTATATGGCCCTCGTCATGCAAAGCACCACATGAGGACAATCTTGGTCCTATGAGGCTAAGATAGATCTGAGGGAGGATGTGTGTACTAGGTTGTTGATTCCTATTAAGGTATGTATGTCTGATATTTGATACAGGTGGGTGACTACATGTTTAAACGTATGCTATTCTATGTGTTTTGAGGATTTCATCTTGAAAGGTTTGACACATGCTTGAGGCACGTATTTGAGAGTTTTGGTATACTCCTTGAGGAACATCTCGGATACTTGGCATATGGTTTGTTGTATGGTATATTATTGAGGAATATCAAGAGTGATATGGAACATGTTTTATAATATCCCTTGGTACATGGTTTATGGATGTTGGCACATGCTTGAGGAACATGGTTTGAGGTACATCCTGGCTACATGGTTGAGTAATGTTATGGTACCTTTGTATCTGTTTTGGTATATGTCATGGTTCTTATAGGCACATCTTTGTGATGTTGGTACATGGTTGAGGTATTCACTTATTATATGGTGACATATGTATGAGGCACATTCTTTGGTGCTTGGTTGAGGCACATCTCTTGGTACATAGTTGATGCTTTGGTACATGGTACATGGTTTTGGTATATGATTGAGGTATATGGTTGCTTTCTCATCATTGATGTTATGGTACCTACACTTCACATATATTATGGTACATGATTGGTGATGATAGTACATATTGATACATATCTTGGTAATTTTATGGTTCATGAGTTCATGATGTTATGATACATTGCTAGAGGAAATTCTTAGTGATCATGGTACATGGTATGGTATAGGTTTTGTTATATGGTATGGTACAAGTTTTGGTACATGGTTGATGCATGATATGGTATAGGTTCTGGTACATGGTTGATGCATGATATGGTACAATTTTGGTAGATGGTTGATGCATGATATGGTATAGGTTGTGGTACATGGTTGATGTACATGGTATGGTACAAGTTGTGGTACATGGTTGATGTACATGGTATGGTACATGTTTTGGTACATGGTTGATGTACATGGTATGGTGAAGGTTTTGGTATCCATGTGAGTGGATATAGTTATAGTTGGTTGATGATTATATATCAGTGACAGTCACAGTGACAATGATGGTGACAGGGATAGTGATAGGTTGGATGATTGGCTTATCATCAGTTTCAGGTTGATCTGACAATGACAGTTACATGTTGATGTGACAATGGCAGTGACAGGTTGGATGATAGTTTTATTATAGGTTGATGAGATAGTGGTAGTAAAAACATCAGTGGTAGTGACAGGTTGAGTCTACACTTATATTTCAGGGAAACAATATGGGGTAAGTAAAGGGGTTTGTAGCCTCCTTCTGGTTCATATGTTGGAGAAATCGGGGAGTTGTAGCTTCCTTCAGGTTGGATCCTGTAAATCAAGGGGTTGTAGCCTCCTCCTGGTTGGAGATAAAGAATATAGGGAGTTGGATATTCCTTCATGTTGGATCTTGTAAACTAGGGGGTTGGAGCCTCCTTCCAGTTATAGTTGGACAAGTCAGGGAGTTGTAGCTTCCTTCAGGTTAGAGCCTGTAAATAGGGGGTTGTATCCTCATTTCAGTCGGTGCTAGAGAATTTGTAAGTTTTTTCTTCCTATGAATGTATTATTGATATACATAAGAAAGCATTTTGTGGTTTTCTCCCATTTTGGTTTCCACGTAATTTCTGGTGTACTATGTAACTATGGTTGTTTATTATGCACTGATGAATGATATTTTTTATGTTGCAATGATATACTGAATGCATAAGTGATAAATTATATAATACTACTGATAAAATTGAAGTTTATATGTACTGTGATTGAAAGTGGTAAAAAATGTTTATATTAACTCTCCCCCCCGCCCCCCTCTCAGTATTCCAATAGGATTTGAGCCCTTTTATTGACTAACATTTCCCCCTAAATATTCTAGGGTTTACCTTGGGTACCATACATGAAACGAGGGGAAGTACTTGTGTATTTTACTTGGATACTGTAACTTGGAAAAAAAATGACATACCATGAAGATCACCCTAAAATTCATATTTTTCATTTTCATTACTTAAAGCATGAAAAAATTGAATTCTTACACTCTTGTTGGATTGTTTCATTTAAAAAATTTCATTCTTATTGGTAGATAATTTTTATACTAATCCATTATGATTGGACTTATGTTTATTGAAACTACACTATGTTTGCATTAGGCCATGATTGTGGAAATTATGTTTGTTGAAACCATAATATGTTTGTATTATAAAATCTCCCAAGGTTTCTCCAACTACTGAATATAGGTCAAGAGGAATAAATGATAAAAACATTTTCTTTTGTATTGTTTATTTTGAGTGGGAGATAAATCCATCCCTAAAAAAATTATTATTATTTTATATTGAACATGGGTCAAGAGGAATAAATGATAAACACATTTTCTTTTGTATTGTTTATTTTGAGTGGAAGATAAATCCATCCCTAAAAAAAATATTTTTTTTTTATATTGAACACTGGAATAGGTAAATTAATTTAGAATAATTGTTTATTTAAATACGTCAAATTAGCTTTAAATAGCCTAAAATATTACACGCAAATATATGGCATGAAAAATAAATAGGAGGAGAGAAAGGATCCTCCGAGAATGATACTTCTATTGGATTTGAATTAAGTTTCCAACAATGACTCTCAAGATATAAAATACAATATTTGAGTAATTAGTGAATGGTAAAATAAGCATTGTTTTGGTTTTGAAATATGAATAATTTCAATTTTTTATTATTTGCAGATATAGTTGAACAATTGAATTTACATTCTATTTGTAGATATGAATAGAAGTTGAAGGGTTCATAG
>SNQJ01S0146517.1:3280-23900 GCA_010110895.2 Picea sitchensis
CCCACATTGTAGAAATGATAGGCTTAAATAGCCTTACAATGCTTAACTCAGGTCCTCCAAAAAGGGATCGAATACTACATATTTGATTCTAATCTAATCTATTACAAAAATTTTAGCAATTAGATCCTATTTCTAAGGGATTAGAATCCATATAAAAGTCTCCATCTTCAAACTGTTATCACTATCTGGACCATGAGTCATCACTTTCAAAACTGAAAAAGAAGTCAAGTTTGACTTTGCTTCTCCCTTGTTGAAGACAGGTAGGTTTGCAGCGCACAGTGTAGACAACAGACTACGTGTGCTACCAACTTCTTGTAGGAGACAGTCTTCATGCTAACACACCAAACTTCTTTAAGAAACTGAACTGAAGGCTAGAAAGGTTTCTTCAAGTGTTGGATTCAAATTAGATGAAGAAGATACGTTGCTCAAAAATTTGGGATTGAATATTGGTTACCTATACAAAGCCTTGAATTGGTCATAATTGCCAAGTGTCCTTTAGATTTGGAGATGATTGCCTTGAAATTTGGAAATAGTTATTTTGAAATTTTGATCTTCTACCTTGAATCAAACTAAATCTTTTAATATCAAACACCATGCCACCTATATTTTATTCTTCAACATCTTGACGATTTGAAGCCGAGTTCGAGCTACCTCAATTTGTTTGAAATGATAAATTCTTTGACTGCTACTGAGGCTCTGCTTGAGGATAGAAGAGTCTCCTTCAACCTTTCTTTGTTTTGATGGAAGATAAAGAGGCTTTAATTCTCATTTTGCCATCAGAAAGCTACCATTTAAAACCCAAATGCACTATTTGTTCGTTGGAAGAGACTGTCATGTCTTCATAAAATAACAAGACTGGAGTTTGTAATCATTCAAAGTTCAATGGGTTGTATCTCAGCTGGCTTGGAAGAGGCTTCCCTCTTTTTAGAAAACATTAAGGCTTGAACTGGAAAAGAATAGGTGTGTATTCAGAAAATCTTATGGGATGTAAGTTGCATCCATGCAGATCCAACTTCAAATTATTGTTACCTGAAGAACGAAGATCTTACATCCAAATGGGAAGCTACCCATTTCTGTAATCACTAACATGTTGTAAAATACGTTTTTATACAGAACTCAATCTTGCAAGCTTGTCTAAATTTAACATAGCCAGAGCTTTGCATCCAATATACCATTGACCTAAACTGCAACCAAAACTATGGTCGATACATCCTCAGAGCTCTTTATACCGGTTTGAATTCCTCCTTACAGTTTGAAAGGGATCACAAGCACAAGAAAAAGAGAATTATTTGCCTTTTTTGATGCATCGTCCCCTACGGTCTACTTATAGGGAAATGGAGCAGTGTATGCTTGGAAATTCTTCAGCACAGTAATCAAGCCTATACTCATTTATCGGGTTCTTGTTGTTTCGAGGAGGACACCTGGAAGCACTGCAACATTTACTAAATTCATGGTTGTGGAATGACCCTTCTCATATACAGATCCTATAAAAATCACAACTCCAAACCCTGCAAGAACTTAGCATAAACTATTGATACCTTTCACACCTACAAGCATTCGTCAACAACAACTCATTGGTCTTCTCGGAATGTTGGTGTGACATGACCCTCTATGTCTACAGAATATGCAAACACTTGGCGAGATCTGACAATCGACTCCTTTGACGCTTGCAAATACACCTGCGTTTTCTTTTTTTTATATATATTACTCAATGCAAAATCCCACATGCATCGGGATATTACAACTTTGAATTTGTTGTCTTGGTTTTCCACTTCATCTACTCTCTCTGCATTTTTTATTTTTTGAGACTGTAAATGAGAGGTCAAAAATTTTGTAAGAGTGGTCCATAACGACCCGAAAATCAACCATATGGAAAACTATTTGTCTCTGAGTCCTTCGAAGGTCTCTTATTGCACAAGGGATGCACCTGCTCAAGTGCCTTGGTCTATCCATTCTCCATATTAACAAAACACCTGCACCCTGATAACTTTCAAATGCATTTGTTACAGGGTATTCGAAGAATAAGCCAGCCCCAAGTCCAAAAACTCAAATGTTGGAAACCACAACAACCAAAAAAAAACCTCACCAACATAAGACTAAAGAAAGACATAGGTCGAGACCAGACCAAATTGTTCAATACTGAAATCCGATATACATAGAAACTGTTGCTTAACCTTATCCCACCTGCACTGAATGCCTCCATCTTTTTAGGAACATCTTTTCCTTGGTGTACAAGCTACATACAATCAGCCTTCTTTAGTACCTCTGCTGGAACATGGTCAGTTTCATTTTCTTTGATGGCATCCTCTTCTCTTTATTCCGCTATGCATTGGTGGCCTTCACCAACAATTCTTCTATTCAGTGTTGGCACTTAATCAAAGTGTTCTTCCTCCTCCATCTACAACAATCCCTTCTTTTGGGTAGAAAAGCTCCTTTTCAATGTCCAAATTTGATGGACAACTTGCTTTCCTCCCCTGCCTTTCTCTGATTAGGTGCAATTTTTGGGGAGCACTGAATTCCCATGGGCACATCCTCACATAGTAAATCTACTCCTGTTATCCTTTTCACATCTTGAATTTAAACATTTTATCAATGCACGACATATAAGAGCCCTACTACTTGTATGACCTCCTCGTGACTTGACCTGATGCTTCTGTGCTAATCATTTCAAAGCTACCTGTGATTTCGGTGGCTAGGAGAGACCTGAATTTTGTGTTTAGCGCTTTCACCATCTTGCTTGTTGCAGGGAGTACACCTTAACTGTTGAAACCCAAGGCTTTCACCAGCTAACTTCAACTTCACAACATACGTTAGCTGTTGAAAAGATTTTTCACAAAATTTTGAAAAGATCTTTTGAGGATCAATTTATTTCTAAGATAAAATCTTAAATCCTATGTTTTGATACTTCTAAAATCTAAAAATTTATATAGAATCCTATTAATGACCACGCTATCACCTATAAAATGAAACACATTGACTGATTCATTTTGGTAGCTAACACTTGTATTAACCATGGTAAATCCGTTATCATGTAGAATAACAGTTCTATCAGGATCACGTTCATTCATTTGTAGCCTATACCATTTGACGTCAAACAAAACTATTTTGAAGGATTTAAAGTCACACTCAAGTATGTCCTCCAAATACCCATAGTATCAATTTTTAGAGACTTTGGGACATCTGTCACTTCTAGAGGAAACATTAGTGACCTCGAAGACTGTAGTTATCCCACAATCAGAAGTTTTCCTCTTTTCGTCCAACTTTTTGATGTGAAATTTACAACCATTGCACCACATAGCCTTGTGATGTTTAAACTGCAATATTCCAGACACATAAAACATATTTCACATAACTCATAATGTATGTATGGGAAAAACACATCGACACTAACATTAATAATTTATGAAATAACATAATTAAATTATATTGGATTAATAGTATGCTTGCATGTTTATCTTTCAAACCATGTGCTAAATCAATTTCCTGTTGCGTAAGATTGGAATCTCCATTATGATGATCTTCTATAACCAATGTAGACACCCCTTTCCATGATAACCTACCTTCACGTTGTATGCATCTATCAATCCATACCTTCATCGAGTCAAGATTGTTTGCAATGTATATATGTAGTGCATCCCACTCTCGACCAACTATATTAGAAAATCATAATTCACCAATATATGTTAGTTAGAAAGGTATAAAATATTAATAATTAATGAAAGCATAAAAATTAAATAAGTACGATACACATAAAAAGGAAAATTCAGATGTATTATAAACCTAATTACCTTTCACTTTCGTCATTCTACATTTCCCCAACAGGTGCTCCCCTTCAAAAATTTTAATGGAGTTCACATCCCAAATGCGATCCACATGCATATGTGCAGCTAATTTAGGAAGATATTGACTAATATACACCATCGATTGATATAGCATATATCCCTCCACCATAGAACCCTCGGGACGTGCTCTTTGTCTAACCAAAGCCTTTAATGATTTCAGGTGCCTCTCCACCATCCACATTGACCTTGTGTTAATGCTTGGTCCACACAATTCAATCTCCTCAACTTGGTGTATGGTGTAGTGTTCTTGTGCGTGAAAATGTCGGTATATACTTTTGCATTTCACACATTAGCCGAGGAATTTCTCTCTTCTAATACTTTATATCTTCTTGATGGATTTCTTTCAATGACAACCATCATAGTCGATTGCAAGCAAGTACCATGTTTCAATAAAACATATAAATTAATATATTACATTATAAGTAAAATATATGTCATTTAAGATCTTGAATAATAACAAATTGGTAAAAACAATTTGCATATAATTTATTACTTACCTCATGTATTTGCCAAGATCATATATAACTTGTTTGATGTTGTTGTGAAGGTCACGGGTAGAGATAGAGGTAGAACATCTTGTAACAATCAAAATTGATCGTTATTTGATTCTAAAGTATAATAAAACAAAACTAAAAGATGTATACCAATATAAATATATATATATAGAAAAATAATTACCTTAATGAAGGTATACCCGATCATGTGTTTTTACCCCATCAAATTCACCATTCTTTGTTAAGATATTATTTATGTTTGAAGAAAACCCGTGGGAAATTTTATTCTCGAATGACCTCTTTTACATCATTGCTTTGTTTCTCTGGTAATAGCGAGGGAAGGTTATTTCGATCTCCGTCATTATTTGATTGGATCCCACTTTGCATTGCATGATCGGCTTCCTGAATGTCACTACAAATCTTGATGACATTTTCTTTATCCCTCCCTCACCATCTATGATTAGCCATAATGTTTCTATCACATTCTTCACATTATGAATTGTATCAAACAAATGAGCTATTTTTAGGTCTTGATAGTAGGGAAACCTCATGATTGAGGAGGGATAACTTTTCATTCCTCATTAGGGCCATTGTTAATACCTTTGCGACATTGATAAATATATGAAAATAAATTCAATAAAATAAAAATTCATAACATTACATATACAATATTACATAAACAGATTGCAATGCCATCTCGACAACTTTTGTTGTATTCCAACTTCCATAGGTGAGGTGCCATTCTTAGGTACTCGACGACTTTTGTTATATTCCAACTTCCATAGGTGAGGTGTCATTCTTCGTAGTTTTAATCCAGTCTCTTATTTCCCATTGAAAATATGTTTTTAAATAGTACGATACCTATGGTTCTTAGAGAGGAAGTGCCTATACTCATCAAACACCTCCTTTCCTAAAGTTTTTGAACATCGAGATTTGATCTTAGGACCACAAACTGGACATGAAAATCTACCCTTTGTTTGAAGACCTGCAAAAGTTGGATTAATAATAATTATGTCAATTATATGAAGGGGATTATTTAAAAAAACATGCAGCATGGTATCTTCAAATAATTATATACTATAATTAAAGTGCAATGGATCGTTACATACCACAAAAATGTGTTAATCCTGGGGCATCATGAATTGTCCATACAAGTATTCCATGGAATTGAAATTCCTTCTGCCTTATTGGTTTACAAACGTCATGCATAGTGATGTCGGCCCATAACTTTAGTAACTCGTCGATGAGAGGCTTGATATATACATTCATATATTTAACCTGGTACTTACCTAATTGTTTGAAATTACACATAATTACTAACGTGATGTGAATATATAAGTAAATAAATAAATACAAGATATTATGCAACAAGAAATACAAATTAAATCTTACATTCGGAAAATTAATGATAACATTACATACCTGGAACAATCATTGTCAACATTATGTTCTCCCTCTTTATTGACATCCAAGGAGGAATGTTATTGTTGATAACAAAAATTGGCCACACTGAGTAAATAGACCTAAGCTCCCCAAATGGATTAACACCGTCAGCGGCCAATGAAAGCCTAACATTACGAGGTTCATCTTTAAAAATTGGCCATTTTTCCTCAATTTCCTTACATGCATAACCATCTGCAGGGATTCAAAGAAAACCATCTCCACTTCTATTACGTGCATGGTAATCCATAAACTGTGCTATGCTTTCGCACTAGAACAGTCGTTGCAGACGTGGAATTATGGGAATATGTCGAAGAACCTTACGAGGCACCTTTTTTGTTAGTTGATCGGTTCAATATCTACTGGTCTGACATTGCGGGAATTCTATTTTTGACGCATGTTGTCCATAGTATATAATATGATCATTGGGACATGCATCTATAGCTTGATACTCCATTCCAATTTCTTTCATAATGGCATTTAAATCTCGGTATGTGCGAGGTGAAATATTTGACGATGGTAACAGAAATTCACCTAACAATCTACGACATAAAAAATAAGTTATTAGTGTAAAGAATGTTATAATTTGTAAATATTTAATTCTTATTTCAAACATTAATTAAAACTAAAAACAAGCAAAAAAAATCAACCTTTATGTATACGTGATGATGAACCATATTACATACCTTAGGATCTGTGTCATACAACTGTTTGACAAACCATTAAAAACCTTTAAGTTCACCAACAATAATGTAGCAGAAAGAAGATTTGCTTTTGAACCTTCATAAAGTGGTTTTTCTGCCTTCTTTAGCAGAGGTACATCAAGATCACCAATGTCCTCATCATCATCCTCGTCCGATCGAGCAAACAAGTCTTGGATCAATTCATTTCTCCCATCGTCTTCAATTGTATTGTTATTATTTTCATCTTCTTCCATAGGATCATTAACTTGATCTTCAATATTCGGCACTCCAAATTCCTCGGCACCTTGTACTACAACATCATTTCTGCTAGTACTTGGTGTGTTTGGACACTTAGGGGGGTAGCGTGACTTTATTGTTACAAACAGTCATGCAAAATAAGTGTACTGCATAAGAAATATTTAAACAATATAAAATTTTATAAATACAATCAATATAAAGATATAATAATGAATATATAGTTTACCAAGGGACGATATTTGTTCGGTCCACCTTCAACGTGCCCATGGGTTATGCAATGTCTTACAGTTGTTTGTATTAAAATTCTTCTGACTTTTGTGCTCCCGCATTTAGCGCAAGGGAAATAACATCTCTCATCACCTTGTCCATAATATCTCCACATTCTTCACCACAACCAAAATATTGAGACGATTATGTTATAAAGTTCAGTGATGAAGTGCTAGATCTATTCGATTCTTGAAATGCAATAGACCAAACCATACAATATATTTTACCACATAAGCTTCAAAGCTTCACCATAACCAACATAATCAAACGACATAATAGAACTAGGGCAAGAGATCAAGTCACATATAACCATAGAAAAATTAGCATGTTCACAGACGACATAAAATCTACATAAACGTATAAGGTTATAAAATATTAAAGGAGACAAAAGAAAAAAAATATTTAACTAACCTTCAAAGTCTAAAATCCTCTTGCACACCTTGAACAATGATCACAAAACTAAGCTCTGTAGATCAAAGATCAGTTTGATCTCTTAATAAAAAAATCAAACCTTCACATAAAAACGAATATTAGCAGAGCTATAACACATAAAATATGTCGCAACTATAACAAATTAGTCGAAATTTGGTTCGAATTAACTAATTTATAGATTCATCATCGTCGGAATTCCGACGACTATAACCCTAAATTAAGGTTGACCATTTCAAAGTCAATGACTGTTATGTTGACCTACAAATGACTATATTAAATTGTCATAACTGGGCGTCGTACTTCCAACGACCTTAGAACACGTCGGAAATCCAACGTTATAGGGACTAATTTAAAAAAAAACAGTAAAATTTCGTTTTTTTTAATTTTTTTCGACAAAAAACATGATTTTATCACAATCGTCGTAATAGTTTGTCGATTTTTTAGCCTATATGTAATAGTGAATCACCCCTTGGGAATTGAATATCCCCTAACAAAACCTCCATTAGTTTTATCCAAAACTCCTTTGTGGAGAAGAGAACATAATCCTCACAATAGGATTCCTCAACATTCTCATGTTGTTTCAAAATTGGCACAATCCACTTATGTTATGTATGCCTTATATAATTTACATGATTATTAAAAAAAACTCATTATATAAAGTGTGTAAAAAATATAATGGAACCTCCCTATTTGAATTTTTTTCATAACCCATGAATCATATATCCATTTAAATGCGGATAAATAGTTGGTATGTGCATTCATCAATCAAATACATTTATTATGACAGGAAGGGTGTTCTCCAATTTTAAAGTTAACAAGTGTTGCTTGGCAGTGTAGTCCCTGACAGGTTGGAATGGGAATAAATGCACTGTTATAGTGGGACCGGGGGAGAAATAGAAGTCCAAAACAACAAAGACACGTGGGAAGCAACTTGAAGTACAGGTGGTATCCATAAGACATTGGGTTGGTAGATGACCCCCAAAGAACATCCCAAATTAGTTAATCATAATACTATATTAATATGTGCTTAGTATGCAAACAAGGCAGYTTTTTCCTAGGGTGTGTATAGTTCAAACATGGGACTTAGAAAATTTCTATCTCAATGACTTGAAATAAAGGTTCCTGGAAAAAAGGACAAGGAATCACATACATTAAACATTCAGATATAATAAACACAATTTCTTGACATCCAGCATAGTTGAAGGGTCTCGCTAACGCTCCTGACTTTGACTAACTCTTGCCTTACTTACGAGTTATTTCCTCATGACTTTCTAAAGGGAGGTTGTCTTTCTTCTCTTTGAGGGGATTTGGGTCATCGAATAGATAAAGGGACATGACCTTACTGGTTGGGCGCCAATCCCATCATAACCATATATTCTGCTTCTAATACTAAAACTTATATGCCGCTCAAGGCTACTAAGACATCCCGATTTTATTAATATAAAGGATTGTAAACCAATAGAATAGAATTATTCAAGTGCATTGACTCTTTATCATAATTTTTCAAGGAAATCTAATTCATACTGGGGGTAATGGGTTATTCACCCATTGCTCGTTTCGGTCTGGTCTTGTCTTATCTTTGTTACAAAAGGGATACTCGTCCTCTTATGGTATTCCTATATATAGGTGTCGGTCCTTCGCGATATGTATTATAGGTGTTAACAAATTTAACATTCAAAAAATTGTTTCTGAATTAGTTTTCTTTGAAATTTATCAAAAATTAATAATGTATGTTACATATTTTTGGAATCTGTTCACACTGTCGAGATTGTTCCCGAATTAGTTTTCTTTGAAATTTATCAAAAATTAATAATGTGTCTTACATATTTCTAGAATATGTTCCATATTTATGGAAATTTAAATGTGTTTGTCATATAGACTGGGATTGGTGCTCCTACAGACCATAAAAGAAATAAGTACAAGAAATAGGACTATAGAAATAAGAAGTGTGCAACGATAGAGAGGAAGACCTGAAAACAATAAATTGGAAGCTATGAGACTTTGGTTAGAGATTTCTATTTAAAGAGGTAAAATAACTGGATTGATAAAGAAAGAAATATGTGATCAATATAGACTTACTATGAAGCTGATGTGTTTTTGTTTCTCTCATCAACGGCCACTGGAATCGTACCAACCAGTTTTTTCCCTTCGTCGGTGATCTTGTCCATTCTCCTTTGGAGCCATTCTTCAATGTAGCTTCTCATGGGGGACACGTTGATTTCATCCCAGATTTCTATGTCAAAAAGAGTGTTTTATATTTTCCTTAGATCCATAGAAATACTATGCAGAGCCTATTCAATTTCTTCATTATGTGTCGAATAGTCCACTATCCAGTTCTCAACATCATCTTCACCATATTCAAGGATGTCATAAAACTTTTCTAAAGATAACCCCTTTAAAATATCAAGTTGTTCATCGAAGGCTTCCTTGGTTAAGGACAAGGATTTGAGGATTAAGTTTGGGTCTTGAACCTCGTTGGTACTTTCGTCTAAGTCTATTTGGGTTAGGTTTCTGAATAATTCTTCTTTCTTTGATATGGCTTTTTCACATGATTCAACAATGAGTTGCAGGTTCTTAACTTTCTCTTTCCAGCATGCTTTTAATTGTTTGATCCTCTTTGGGGAGGGGATATCCTCTTGTATTCTTTTCAGATCGGATTTTTTGATGGCATGGTGGGAAAAAGGGAGCACCATCTATTGATAGAAAAATTCTTCATTTTTTAAATTCGTCTGCAAATTTCTGTGCAAATCATTTGCCCTCGTTCGAAAGGAAGCTATATTTTAGGCTTCAGTAATTAGCAGCATTATTTTCTTGATATTCTTCTCTACATAGGATCTACAAGATGTGAGGTGGTTGGAGGATCCTTTTAACTTGGTTGCAGGGATATCAAGCATGGTTTTTTCTAAAGGACTGGAAAACGTTGGATTAGCAATGAAAGCCTCCCCCAATTCCTTGATTTGGTTGTTCAGTCTGGAATTCTCCGCTATAATTCCTCCAATGGAATAATCAAGAGCATCAGTGGTTTCATGGTGAAATCAGAAGATTTGGGATGACTGCATTTTCCTAAAGTTAATCTCTGAACGAGATTTTCCTTTATTATTTGTTACATCTCTCTTTTCGATAATTAAGTTTTTAGATTAGTTGTCAAAAACAATGCTCTGGTATACGAAGGATTTATCTTCATAAAAAAAATTGGTCTTAGATATTTCCATTGTGGAACTATGGTGCATCGCGTCCATGGGTGGATCAACTTTGTGGAGCATGGCATCCACAAAAGTTTCAAGTTTCATTTCCTCTCTTTCAATTTCGGGCTCTTCCTCCTACCCTACAATGTTTTTTCTCTTCTTCGTCAGGGGAAGCTTGTGAGAACTATCAATTTTTCCACAAGGAGGGTTCTTATCTCCTCCTCCGTTTGAAGATTTATGGGTTTCTTTCTTACTGGGTTGGGCCATTGAAGCGATTCTCCATGACGTCGTGCTCTTGGGATTGTTTGCCAGGGAATGGACACTCTTCTCACTGGATCATTTTCCTTGTTGTCTGTACAATTTAGTTGTGTTTTGCAATGTCTCTACATCGTAATCGTCAGAAGCAAGAGTGTTGTCATCACTCTTTATGTCCTTGGTCAGGCGTCTATGGATAAAAGAGATGCTAAATCCAATTGATAGTAAATGTTCTCGAAAAATATTATTAGGGTCGAACCCTTTTAGCCTTTCATCATATTTTAGGTTCAAGTTCTTGAAATGCCCTGCGAATTTGTCAATCTTGTTGACATTTCTGAACACAAAGTCCCCGACTTTCTAGGGCAAAGGAATGAACTATTTTTTTCTCTTTCCATGGAAAAAATGCAACCAGTGGTTGTATTTCCTTGCTATTTGTGTAACAAACATCTTGTCTGTGATGTGACATGGAAAAAAATAAGGATTTTCCTTGGAGCCAAAGATCATTATTACACTGTAATTTTCCTTTCATTCAAGTGTCCCCTTCCTGTGCAAAAATTTGGTTTCCTGGCCAGACATTCAGGGAGCATCCTTTCCTAGCAATAAATCTTTGAAAACTAAGACAAAGTCATTAAAAACCTCATAAAAGAAATGGGAGGCCTTGTGCCTCCACAAGGCCTGGTACCAGAATGTTACTGGGTCGAATTCATAGTTTATTTTCTTGGACAAAGACAGTTTTGGAAATGGAAAGCAAGGCTCCAAGGAGGGTTCTTATCTCCTCCTCTGTTTGAATATTTATGGGTTTCTTTCTTACTGGGGTGGGCCATTGAAGAGATGCTCTGTGATGTCGTTCTCTTGGTATTGTTGGCAAGGGAATGGACACTCTTCTCACTAGATCATTTTCCCCGTTGTATGTACAATTTAATTGCGCTTTGCAATGTCTCTACATCGCAATCGTCAGAAACAGGAGTGTTGTCGTCATTGTTTCTGTCTTCGGTCAGGCATCTATGGATAAAAGAGCTGCTAAAGCCAACTGATAGTAACTATTCTTGAAAAATCTCATTAGGGTCGAACCCTTTTAGCCTTTCATCATATTTTAGGTTCAAGTTCTTGAAATGGCCTACGAAATCGCCAATCTTGTTGATGTTTCTGAACACGAAGTCCCTGACTTTCCAGGGCAGAGGAATGAACTTTTTTTTCTCTTTCCATGGAAAAAATGCAACCAGTGGTTGTATTTCCTTGCTATTTATGTAACAAACATATTGTCTGTGATGTGACATGGAAGGAAAGAAGGATTTTCCTTGGAGCCAAAGATCATTATTACACTATAATTTTCCTTTCATTCAAGTGTCCCCTTCCTGTGCAAAAACTTGGTTGCTTGGCCAGACATCTGGGGAGCATCCTTTCCTAACAATAAATCTTTTAAAACTGAGACAAAGTCATTAAAAACCTCATAAAAGCAATGGGAGGCCTCGTGCCTCCACAAGGCCTGGTACAAGAATGTTACTAGGTCGAATTCATAGTTTATTTTCTTGGACAGAGACAGTTTTGGAAACGGACAGCAATGCACTATTGCAAAAATCAAGTAGGATGACATATAAAATTTATTCTCTTCTTTGAATTGTGAATGTTGGGAACATATTTCAATGGAAATTAGCTTCCCCCAATCAAAAATTAATTGTTCCTTGACTGTGAAGTACAAAATATAAATAACTATGCAGGAAATGCTTGTCGTGGATTCTTGTCCCGTTATTCTTGTAAAGAGCCAAGCAATTTCCCGGAATGGATTTCTAAAGGAACTGACCTACAACTTTGTGATATATTCAGGAATTGTTGTCGAGACTTCGAGGAACTTGGGTAAGAGGTCCAACCCATTATCATTTTTTTCTAGAAACTGCTTGCAATGTTGTCCTCTGAAGGTCAATGTTGGCTTCGACAATTTTAACATCTTGCGGAAGACCTGAGCTGACAAAGAAACATAAGAATGGTCGCGTAGTGGAATAATTATTTGGCTTGAAATATGTTTTTCGGTGCACCAAGAGACCACCTCCTTATAGTAAAAAAAAATCAGGGACGCAGCCTGGACGAGCGATTCTAGAGGTCCAAATCACTTCGTTCTAGGAGGAACGGGATGAATAGTAAGAGTATGCCCCAGACCACCAAAATTTATGGTCCTCACATCCGAATATATTCACTATATATCCATAGAACTATTGTAGATCTACTGCCATAAGTTTACGAGAATGTTGGTTTTCTCCAGACGATGTTTTAAATGAAGAGTTGGAAGGGATAATATAACCCTGTACAAATCTTGGTCCAATTCATGTGAATGGGAGATCTCCTCGAGCCTTTCGCTCATTAATAAAAAAATTGACGGTTGTTGCATGATGTGTTGTTAGCATTAAAGACTAGTAATTGAATACCTAGAAGTGCGAACATGGAGGGTACGATAATGACCAATTAAGGATTGGAGGTTTCGTGAACGGGCCAACACGACAATCCGTGTTTGAGATGAACAATTGGAAAGGATAATATAAATCTCTTCAGATCTTGGTTTAATGCGTATTAATGGGAGATCACCTCGAGCATTTATCTCATTAATGACAATGTTGATGGTTCCTACATGGTGAGTTGTTAGCATGAAAGGTTACTAATTTCATATTAAGAAATAAGTACGAAGGTCGTGGGGATGGGAAAGGGAAATTAAGGAGTGTCTAATTATCGAAAGTGGTCGAGCAGGCTTCAAAATAGGGTTACAAGGTACAATCGTTAGAGGTGAGGGCCCGAGGGTCAAATTGTATGTCTCAGAACTTTTTGAGTGAAAAAACCATAACACAAAAGAGGGCATGATGGGACAGTCCAAAGAGCAATTTGTATATCATGGAACTCTGGGTACTGTTTGCAGGACACTGAAAAATGGAAGTGCAATCGTGAGCCCTCCTGTTCGAGAACCCACAATCGAAAAAGTGGATTAAGTATGGAATAGGGAAACGGCTGGTCGGACTCGTTTTCGCTAATATATTGAAATTTGTAATAGATATCCCATTACCTGGAAAGATCTTTTTTGCATGTCTCTAGACAAGTTCCGTGGAAATAGTCAATGTGACTATCTCGTCGAGCCTTTTTCTTTTTAATGACGGTCTGTATAGTTGTTTCATGATGAACTATTAGCATTAAACCTTGGTCATTGCATACGTTGAAAGAAGTGCAAAGGTGGTGGGCACAGTAAATAGTGACTAAGAATTGGAGATTTCGTGAACCCGCCAACCCGAGGATCCACGAAAAAGATTCCATGAAATGGGAAAGTATGGAAAGCAGTCGAATGGACTTCAGAATTAGAGTGACAATGGTTCCCCAGGAGACATGACTTCCCGAGTGTCAAATTGTATGTCTAGGAACTTGAGTGAAAAATGTGTACCACGAAAGAGGGGATGATGTGGGAGTCTGACAGTCAATTTGTATATGGTAGAAGTGTGGGGGATCTCCTCGAGCCTTTCGCTCATTAATGACATGTTTAAGGTTCATCCATGATGAAGTGTTAGCATTAAATCTTGCTAATTGCATATCCAGAAAGAAGTAGGAAGGTGGCGGGGACAGGGAACAACAATTAAGGAATGGCTAATTATTGAAAGTGGTTAGCGATGATTCAAAATAGGGCTACAAGATACAACCAGCAGAGGTGAGGGCCCAAGGGTCAAATTGCATCTCTTAGGATTGTTGACTGTAGAATGCCTAACATGGAAGAGGGCATGATGGTTCATTCATGTGGATAAATTATATATCACAGAACTTCGGGTACTATTTGCTAGTCGTGGAACATTGGAAACACAATCTTGAGCCCGCCAGTCCGAGAACCCGTAATCGAAAAAGTTTTTAGGTATGGAATAGGGAAACGGTAGGCCAGACTCGATACACAATAAATTACCACGTCATGAACATATAGCCAAATTGTGGCTAAGTATTGAAAGGAACAGTGGACGGTCGGGCTCGTGACGGGGCATTCCAGCAGACAAATTGTATATCGCAGAACTCTGGGCACTGTTTGCAAGTCGCAGAAGATTCGAAACATAATTTTGAGCCCGTTAGTCCGGGAACCCGCAATAGAAAAAGTTTCTACGTATGGAATAGGAAAATGGTATTCCGGACTTGTTTTCGCTAATATTTGTAATAGCTTTCCCATTACTTGGAAAGATCTTCTCTTCATGTTTCTGGACAAGTTGTGCAGTGATAGTTAATCCTCGAGACTTTTTCTTATTGATGATGATCTTTACGGTTGTTGCATGATGAATTCTTAGCATTAAACATTTGTTGTTGCATATTTGGAAAGAAGTACGAGGATGGACAACACGGGAAACAGTGACTAGGAATTGGAGATTTCGTGAACCCGCCAACTCGAGGATCCAAAATAGGGTGACAAGGTGTCCCCAGAAGACATGAGGCCTTGACGATCAAATTGTATCGCTTGGAATATTTGAATGCATAATGTGTAACACGGAAGATGAGACGATGTGGGAGTCTGGCATTCAATTTGTATATCGCGGAGGTGTGAGTGTTATTTGTAGGTCACAGAACAATGGAAGTTAATATAGCGGCCGGAATAATTAATGTGCATTGGGAAGGGAGGGATTGTGGCAGGGATAAAAGAGATCCATATATGGTTTGAAACTTTTTATGAATTCGGGTAAAGTGAATTTTGCAAGTTGGAGGAGCCCGGGGTGGAATTGTAGATTAGGGATTTTTTTGGGTGCAAGATGTATATCACAGAATAGGTGGAAAATTTTGGCTAAGTATAGGAAGGAACAACGGTCGTTCTGAGTACTGTAAATGGTGGTTTAATGCATGTTAATGGGAGATATCCTCAAGGTTTTTTGTCTTATTAATGAAATTTTTTTTGTACCAGTGTATTCATTTGTCACTAGTAAAACCATAATTAATGTGCATTGGGAATGGTGTGAAGTTAGTGGGGATGGAAGGCAACGAAAAATGATTTGAAACTATTGTGAACCCTGGTAGAGTGAAGCTTGTGAATTTGAGGAGTCTGCAGTGGAATTGTAGATCACGAAAGTTTTGAGTGCAATATGTATATCACGGAACAAGAAGCAACATAGTTCAAAAGTGTTAGCCCCGGCAACTGCATCCATAAAATTGTCTAAGTATGGAAAGGAACAATGTTCGTTCGGACTCTTCATGTGAGGATATAGATGGAGATGAAGATTTGTCAGCCCACCAACCTAGGAACCCGCGATCATAGAAAGACGACTAAGTATATAACCAAAAAGTGATAATAGACAGGAAGAAGAAAAGGGAAAAAGGGTTAAGTATCTCACAAAACAACATCTATTGTTTGTTTATTAATGCCAATATTTTCAAACCCCTGGTGAGTTCTTACTAGTAAAAGAATAAATTGCAAATCAAAGAATTTTTTTGGGTGCAAGATGTATATGAAGGAACTAGGGACATTAGTGTTGGATACCGCAAACCCGAGACTCGGTGGTCAGATAATTGGTTAATTATTGAAAGGGATCATGGTCGGTCGGGCTCATGGTGTGAATATATAGATAAAGATGAGAATCTGCCAATCGCAAATCCTGGAAGTCGTGATCATAGAAATGTAACTAAATATAGAACCACAAAGGGATAATAGAGGGGAAGAAAACAAGGAAAATTTAAAGAGAAAGTGTGTATATTTATTCCAATAGTATTCATATTAATATATATTAATAGATTATTTCTGGTCCAAACGTAAAGTATCTTCCAATTTGCAAGATGTTGTTCAATTCACAAATTTCGTTGAAACCCATAAGCAATAGAAAGATTAAATATATATATATATATATATACATATGACGTAACATTTTTTATATTCACGGATATTATCAAATAGAAGAAGTTGTAATATATGTAGAATATTGAACAGGAACATGACGTCAACACCTAAGTTGCCTTGTTGAAATAGAGTCATTAATTCATTCTATTTATGGGACCCCAAAGAATGAAAGTAGGATGGGTCCTCCCATTTCTTTCTTAAGTATAGGGCAGGCGCCACATAAGTATGGCCTATCACAAATTATTCTTCCATGTAAAATGTAAGGATCGAATAGAGTAGCCTTTATTTAAATCAAAGTGTTGGGAAACAGAAAGAAAATCTTGTCATCCATGTTTAACCACACACAAAATAAAAGTACAAAATAAAATAAAAAACAATACCAGAGATTGGAAAACACTATACAAAATATCAAATATTTTATATTCAGATAAACAGGGTTACAAAATACAGCTGAGAATATTTCCCAAAATAGTTGTCTTGAAAAAGTTCAGTAGATATTCTCTGAAATTTAATTGCATTTTCCATAATGACTATGATTGGAGTTGTCGCCGACAAAAAACAGAAAATATGTAAAATAATCAAGCATGTAGACAGTATTTTATAGATTTAAACTTGATCATCAAATGCTTGCTTAGTAAAAAACAACGAGTTGAATATCAATTTCGGGTCCCGGACTTCATTGGTGCTGCCAGCTAGATCTATCCCATCTTTTTGAATAGCTTGTCTCTTCTAGATATGGCATGCCTACATTAGATTTTTATTCAACATTCCATACTTTGCTAAGTGTTAATTTCTCTCTATCGTCGAAAACTTGGGGCTTAAGGTGCCTTCCTTGTAATTTTCTTGGTCATCAAAATCTGAGACAACTTAGAGATGCGATTCAGGCCCAATTCAAAGACAAGGGAGTGGTTTTATGTGACGTCAGCTTTGGGGGGAAAAAATATTGTTAGCCAACAAAAGCCGAGACAAAAAAAATTCAAGTATGTTGTGATTGTCATTCTCTCTGTATTCGATCATCTATTTGGTTGAAAGGCCTGCCTGAAGATTTGTATGTTGAATTTATTTGTTTTATTGTTGTAAATTGGAAGGGACGTCCAAGTCACCTGCAAAATGATCCTCTGTTAATGTACATAGCTTCTTCCAGGAACACAGATCTGGAAAGTGTATCAAATGTTGCAGATACATGAGAATATATCTTTTGTCATGGGGGTGACAGACATCGCGGCCCACAAAATGGTCCAAAATATTCGTAAGTGACGCTAAATATTACTCCATGCCCGAATATACTCAGAAGGAAATTATAAAATTGGATCCTCACGAACGTGAGAAACCGTATGCGTGTTTGAATCAACATTCTAAAATTACAAAACCTTTTATGCCAAAGTTGTAACAGACTTGACAGACATCCAATTTCTATGTCAAAGACTGTTGAGCGGCCTCTGGATGTAGTAACAGACTCGACATACTATCAACTTTCAATCAATACTGATACTAATGTGAAGTGTAAGAAGTCGCGATCCCAGGCTCCAGGTATTTTCAGCTTCAGGCATCCACATTGGCGCTGACTCCAGGCTCCAGATAGATTCGGCTTCGGACATCGACACTGGCAATGGAAATGGGAACAATGTTATCGAATCCAATGCGGAAATGCGGTGAACAAGCAGGGTTTTCATTGTCAAAGAACTTAGACTGCAGGATTGTCAGACCTGCAAAGAACATCGACTTTAGTGTTGCTTTGTCACGACAACTACAATGTTTCTCTGAGTCCATAAATCTTTGGACGTTGGGTGTCATGTGCGATAATGACCTTGACATTAGGTACATGTCAGACATCTATTATCTGACATTGCAGTGTTAATGAAATTGCCATAATGGACGATGACTCGATTGCATTGGCACAAGCAATATTAATTGTGTGATTAATTAACATCTTTGAAGGATGTGAACCCCAAACAACTCCTGAAACGTTTCAAACAGTTGTGTGTTAAAAACATACATTGTTCTATATTTTAAGAAATAAGAAATTGTATTTTCTATGTCTAACATTAGGTTGCACACATAAACCTTTTTAAGTTAACCAAAATTAATATATAGTCAACTCAAATTCCCGGAAGCGATCAAATTCCCTAGAGCTAGAGCTAGTTTATTTCCATAATGTTGGTTGGGATAGAAGGATCCACCACCAGGACAAAGAAATAAGGTAGCAATAAAACTAGTTGTGCAAATGCAAAATGGTGATGGAAGCACTCTATGACCAGGAAGGCACTCTGTCCTTATCGATCTATGATCCTGATGAACAAATCGAGAGGCCCTTGCAGAAGAAATGCATTCTCCTTATTCAAAGCAAGGGAAACAACAAGAAGATTGATATTGGGTGGAAACAACTCTCAAATACACTACTACATCAAGGTCATTTCTAAAGAATGAAACCAGAACATCCCAAACTTCTTGCAGAAAGTGGTAGTATAAAGTAATCTTCAGAAAGTGTTGCAAAGTCCATAATCCAGAATTCCTTCCCACTAAATTTTCCCAGTTACATGTCAATGCAGGCATTGGAAAATTTTTAGAGCGTCGTTCCTTAGTTATATACCCACCTTCAAGTAGGAGGAGAATATTTGTACAAAGAGGGGCAAGTTGTTAGACCCATATGCAATCATATGCATAGGAATAATGGAAAAAATATGCAGTAGTGATAGAAATTTGATTGTATGTGGAGTATGTTACTACATCCAGAGGACGGTGAACAAAATTTGATAAAGAATCTAACTTTTTGTCAAGTCTGTTACACACCCATAAGTCGCTCAACAAACTTTGAAATATAAACTTTTGTAATTTTAGGATGTTGATTCAACCACCCATACAGTTTCTCACATTCTTGATGATCCAAATTTATAATCATTCTGAGTATATTCGTGAATGGAGTAATATTTGGCATCATTTCCAAATATTCCAGACCATTTTGCAATCCATGTGTGTGACTCCTCTGACGAAAGATAAATTCTTGTGTGGTCTGTAGAATTTCATACATTTTCCAAATATGTGTTGTTGGAAGAAGTTATATACTTCAACGAAGGAGCATTTTGCAGGTGACCTAAAAGTCCCTTCCAATTTCCATTAACAAAACAAAGAAGTTCAACACACAAATCTTCAGGCAGACCTTTCAACCAACCAAAGCATCGAATACAGGGAGAATACCAATCACAAGATACTTGATTTTTTTTTGTGTGTCTGAGTTTATGTTGGCTAACAGAGTTTTTTTTCGCTCAAAGATGACGTCACATAAAACCATCCCTTCATCTTTCAGTTGGGCATGAATGGCATCTCTAAGTTGTCTCACATGTCGATGAGAAGGAACATTACAACAAAGGTACCTTAAAGCCCAAGTCTTCAATGATAGAGAGAAATGGGAATACGTATTTTAACTGAATGTTGGAGGATGATAGTATAATATTCTGTAAATCTTGGTTTAATTCGTTTCAATGGCATATGCCCTCGATATTTTCGCTTATTAATGCCAATATTTTTTAATATGTGTGTTGAATAGTCACTAATAACACAAGTTAACATTCGCATATGCAACCTGATTCTCAAATATGACAACCTGTAATATATGCACAATATTAAAGAGGGACATGATGTCAAGATCTCTGTGGATGACATGTTTGCGGATGGCAGTGTGGTAGTGAAATATTGCATTGTTACTATGATGATGCCTTAAAAAAACTAAAATAAACAACACTTTTTTCCAATTCAAGATGGACGCAAAAAACTTTATCAGATCCCATAATATTCGCCTGTTAATGCGTTTTAATGGGAGATGTCTTCGAGATTTCCTCTTATTAATGCCAATATTTTTGAACCTGTCTAGTGAGTTGTCACTAGTAAAAGCATAATTAATGTGCATTGGGAAGCGCAGAAGGTGGCGGGGATGGAGGGGAGC
>SNQJ01S0146518.1:0-23900 GCA_010110895.2 Picea sitchensis
CAATCCAGTTATTCCAAGTTTTCTGAGTAGAAATCTATAGCCAAAAAATGATCTTCCCATTTCTACTTTTCAGGTATTACATTCTACCGTGTCCGACTTCTTTCCACAGTCCTATTTCTTGTACATATTTCTGTTATGGTCCGCAGGAGCCCCAATCCCAGTCTATATGACAAACACATTTACATTTCCAGGGATATGTAACAAACTATTATTTTTTTTCATATATTCCAAATAAAACTACTCTTTTGTCTCCTTATATATTTATGTGTTCCTAGATTTTTATCTTCAACTATGCTGAATGTGAAGTTTCTTTAAATTTCTAGGAATATGTAACATGTTTCATTATTTTTTATATAAATGCCATAAAATTGTGTTCACTACTTTTTTTGTACTCAAACGTATAGAGAGTATGTCATTTCTTGCATCTTTACCACCTGTCCTTTATACCTTTTCCACAAAGTCCCTTCAAATTAAATTAGTCTGCAAGTCCACTTGTCAATTTGTATATTACGGAACCGTGGGTGCTCTTTGTAGGCCATGGAACAATAGACGCCCAATTTTCAGCCCGCCAACTCAACAACCTGCGATCCAAAAACTGTCTAAGTATGGAATGAGGGCTCTGTGCATGCTCTATAAAATCTCATCCCCGTACTTTATAAAAGTACATATTTCGTATGTATAAAACTAAATATCTACTTTAAAAAATTGTGTATTTGTTATGTATAATTTATGCTCTCCAGGAACCTACAATTTGATACATTTCAATTTCTTGTATCCACGAGCCCCTGTTTTAAAGAAAACTAATTCGAGAATGCTATTTATTTGGTCCTTTTGTCCACTGCCCTATGTAACAGACATTGGTACTATATTTTTTGTGCTTTTGTCCACCACCATATGTAAAACCTATGTAAAAAAAACTATTTCGCGAATGCTAAAATTTTGGGACTCAACCCCTTAAAATTCAAATAGTCCATAGGTCCCATTGTCAATTTGTATATCACAGAACTCTTGGTGCTATTTGTAGGACATGGAACAACAAAAACCCGATTTTAAGGTCCCCAGCCTGAGAACCTGCGATCCAAAAATTGGCTAAGTATGGAATGAGGGTTCCATCCATGCTCTAATTCAGGAATGCTAGTTTTTTTCTTCTTTTATGTGTTCCTAGATTTTTATCTTCAGCTATGTTGAATGTGAAGTCATTATGTTTATTTTATCGTAATTCTCTTTTTTCTGATGCATATTTTCTCCTGCCTGGTCATTTTCAAAATTAAGTATGACATAAATCACTCACTCAAATTTGAGATATCATATTTCACACACACACACACACATATATATATATATATATATATGTTTCTTTAAATTTCCAGGAATATGTAACATGTTTTATTATTTTTTTATATAAATGCCATAAAATTTTGTTCACTACTTTCTTTCTACTCAAACGTATAGAGAGTATGTCATTTCTTGCATCTTTACCACATGTCCTTTATATTGTTTTCCACAAAGGCCCTTAAAATTAAAATAGTCCACAAGAATGCTTGTGAATTTCTATATCACGTAACTTTGGATGCTCTTTGTAGGCCATGGAACAACAGAGGCCCAATTTCCAGCCCGCAAACACGAGAACTCGCGATCCAAAAATTGCCTAAGTATGGATTCAGGCCTCCATGCAAGTATGGAATGAGGGATCCATCCTTGCTCTATAAAATCTCATCCCCATAATTTATAAAAGTACATATTTCGTATGTATAAAAGTAAATATCTACTTTAAAAAATTATGTATTTGTTATGTATAGTTTATGGTCTCCATGAAACTATACTTTCATAAATTTCAATTTCTTTTGTCGAGGAGCCCCTGTTTTAAAGAAAACTAATTCGAGAATGCTATTTATTTGGTCCTTTTGTCGACTGCCCTATGTAACAGACATTGGTACTATACTTTTTGTCATTTTCTCCACCAGCGTATGTAAAACCTATGTAAAGAAAACTAATTCACGAATGCTAAATTTTTTTGACACGAGCCCCTTAAAATTCAAATAGTCCGCAAGTCCGATTGTCAATTTGTATATCGCAAAACTGTTGGTGCTATTTGTAGGACATGGAACAACAAAATCTTGATTTTCAGGTCCCCAACCCGAGAACCCACGATCCAAAAACTAGCTAAGTCGAGAACCCACTCTTTTAAAAAAAACTAATTCAGGAATGCTATTTTTTTCATACTTTTGTCCACCAGCCTATGTAATGGACGTTAATACTATTTTTTTTGTTTTTTTGTCCACATGCATATGTAAAAAGGAAAACTAATTCGAGAATGTTAAACTTGTTTTAATTAATTATAAATGATTTTATTGATAGAAAGGTAAGTTATTGAGTTTGTTATTTCAATTTCGTTATTCGACATGAGCCCCTTCAAATTCAAATAATCCGCAAGGCCGATTGTCAATTTGTATATCGTGGAACTATAGGTGCTATTTGTAGGCCATGAAACAATAGAAGCCCAATCTTCATCCTGCCAGACTGACAACCTGCGATCCAAAAATTCAAATAGTCCGCAAAACAACTTGTCAATTTGTATATCGTGGAACTCTCGATGCTAGATGTAGGGCACGGAACAATAGAAGCCCAATTTTCATCCCGCAACCCCGACATTTTTCAGCTCTATATATCTACTTAATCAAATTACATATTTGATTTTTGTAGGACACGAAACAACAGAAGCCCAATTTTCAGCCCGAAAACCCGAGAACCCGCGATCTAAAAATTCAAACAGTCCGCAAGACCGCTTGTCAATTTGTATATCGTGGAACTCTCAGTGCTATTTGTAGGCCACAGAACAACAAAAGCCCAATTTTCAGCCTAGCACCCTGACAACCCGGAATGAAGCTTCCGTGCATGCTCTATATATCTGCTTAATCAAATCACATATTTTATATGTATAATTTATCCTGTCCACGAATCTATAATTCCATATGTTTCAATTTATTCTGTCTAGGAGCCCTTGTTTTAAAGAAAACTAATTCGGTATTGCTATTTTTTTTATGCTTTTTTCAACGAACCTATGTTACAGACATTGGCCCTTAAATCTCAAATACTCCACAAGTCCGATTGTCAATTTGTGTGTCACAGAACTCTGGGTGCTATTTGTAGCACACATAACAACACAAGCCCAATTTTCTGCCTACCAGCCCGATAGCCCCCATGCCCTATATATCTACTTAATCAAATTACATATTTGGTATCTATAATTTATGTTGATGCTAGTTTTTTTGTAACATACGTACGCCTTTAAATTTGAAATAGTCCACAACTCCAATTGTCAATTTGTATGTCGTGGAACTCTGGGTGCTATTTGTAGGGCACAGAAAAACATAGTCTGATTTTCAGCGCGCCAGCCCGAGAACCCGCGATCCAAAAAACTGCCAAGTATGGAATCTCTTTCCCATACTTTATAAAAGTACATATTTCATATCTATAAAAGTAAATATCTACTTTATAAAATTACAAATTTCATATGTATAATTTATGTTGTCCAAGAACCTATAACTTGATAAATTTCAATTTCTTTTGTATCCACCATCCCTTGTTTTAAAGAAAACTAATTCGTGAATGCTAATTCTTTTATGTTTCCATGTACTTCAACTTTCCTCCCATGTGTCTGTACTAGGTTACATTTATTCCCATTCAAACCTAGCAGGGACTACGCTGCCATGCAACACTTCTCTAACTAGTACTACTAAAGATTCTTAGAAAAGTTCATTTTCTTGAAGAATGGTAGTAAAGATTGTTAGAAAAGGTACTTTTGTGAGTGTTTGAAAAGGTCTTTTTATGATAAGAATGATCCTTATGGTTATTTCAAGAAAGGATATGATAATTGCAAACTTCGAGTTATGATTTTCTAGTGTATTTGAGTTTTTACCATGTCTTTTTGGGAGTAGTTAGTGAAATGCCTAGAAACACAAACACGATTCATTGGTGAAACATTGTTAGAAAAGGTCCTCTTTTGTAATATATATATATATATATATATAACTAATAGGTTATAATTAATTATGAAGAGACGTGACATATGAAAGGTCATGTCTCTTATGAAAGAGCACCCCTGCATGAGTATATATACAAGTCCTCATCCTCATTGTAGCTCATCTCATTATATCTCATTCATATCATATTCTTATACATTATTATTAATATATTTATTATCTTTAAATGGATTATTGTGTATTGTTCTATTTATATTGGATATTTACATAGTGAACCAAGTGGTATATGAGCTTCATTTATGATCTTGGCCTTTAGCCACCAGAACTTTGGGTCAATATTGTTGTTCTTGGAAACATCTTTGTAGGCCTTTGGCCACTCAAAATTCTTGAATTCTAGGAACTCCGGGTCTTTGACCATAAACTTGGACTTTGGCCAAATTTCTCAGAAAATCTGTTGGAGAAAATACCATTCAGCTGCTACCTATATATAAAGAAGAATTAAGCACCAAAGAGAATTGTTGTAGAAGTATTGAGTACAAGAAGATGAGTTCGCTGCCAACAAACTGCAATTTATAATTAAAGATTATTTTGCTGCAAATTCAAAGATTAGAGTATTACAATACTATCAGAAATAAAAAATTAAAAGCTAGATCGATAAGTGACTGTATGATTTCCAGCCGTACCTTTCCAAGTCATATCCATATGATTAAATTACAGCTCCAGAGTATTAAAATCCATACTATTCGCTATCATAACCATGTTCCAACATATTGTACAGCTAATTAAAACCATATAGATCCATACGGTCACGTCTTATTAAAACTTGTTTGAATCGTATGAAAAGTTTAAATTATCAAGGAAAAATTCATACATCTGGAAGTCATCAATATAAAAGAGGTAACAATTGAGAAAAGGTCGCCACCTTACAACTATGAGAGGAAATAAGGAGTCATGACCCTACCTTGTGAAATTGTTATGATAGTCGTTTTAATTGGAAGATTCAAATATTATTTTATTATCATACTAATCAAGAAGTATCTTCCAAAAGAACCAAACGAAGAGTTACCAAAGTGTCATAATGAATAGTTACCAATGCATCATATTAAGAGTATTAAGAATTAATAGTAAAAGTACTCATATTGAAGGGAAATCCTAAAGTTCAAGTTAAAAGGGATTATAAAGGTTTAAAGTTTTAATAAAAGGGGGACATAAAAAGTGTGAAAAGGTGTTTTTTATAAATAATGGAGACACTTAAAATTTAAAAAATTAAAAGGTGAAGATATTCTTAAATCAAAAGCAAGGTGTTAATATTTATATAAAGGTAAAAGTATTGGAAATAAGTTTATAAAGTTCAAAAAGAAGTTAAAGTGGAACTAAGGCATTAATTTAATATCTTATCAAAAGTGAACAAAATATTTATATATATATATATATATATATATAAAAGGAGATATTTAAAAAATGTTTTTAATCAAAGTCAAAGTTATAAAAAGGACAATTTGAAAATGACAAAAGCAAGATTACGTAGGTTGTCCAATAGTATGTTACGGTTTTTCTATATTAAAAGGGAGTATGCAGAGGTTAACATCATTGTCAACTTGGAATATAATGAAAATTACATTAATATTAATTTGGCAAATCAATTATTAATTCCAGATCCAATTATAATTGAAAAGAAAGATATTTTTGAAATTAAGGAGTTACAAGTGAAAATTGTCGAATATAAATATATATCTCAATTCTATGTCACAACTATTTATAGAGAAGAAATCGACATCATTATGGGGCCACCAGACCTTTGGGTCAATATTGTTGCGCTTGGCAACATCTCTGTAGGCCTTTGGCCACTCAAAATTACCGAATTTTAGGAACTCCGGGTCTTTGACCATAAACTTGGCCTTTGGCCAAATTTCTCAGAAACTCTATTGGAGAAAATACCATTCAACTGCTACCTATATATAAAGAAGAATTAAGCACCGAAGAGAATTGTTGTAGAAGTATTGAGTACAAGAAGACAAGTCCACTGCCAACAAAATGCAATTTATAATTAAAGATTATTTTGTTGCAAATTCGAAGACCAGAGTATTACAATACTGTTAGAAATAAAAAATTAAAATCCAGATTGATCAGTGACCGTACGATTTCCAACTGTACCTATCCAAGTCATATCCGTATGATTAAATTACAACTGCAGAGTATTAAAATCTGTACTATTTGCTATCGTAACCAAGTTCCTCCATATTGTACAACTAATTAAAACCATACGGATCTATAGAATCATGTCTTATTAAAACTTATTTGAATCGTATGAAAAGTTTAAATTAGTAAGGAAAAAGTCATAAATCTGGAGGTCATCAATATAAAAGAGGTGACATTTGAGAAAAGGTTGCCACCTTACAACTATGAGAGGAAATAAGGAGCCATGACCCTACCTTGTGAAATTGTTATGATAGTCGATTTGATTGGAATATTCAAATATTATTTTATTATAATATTAATCAAGAAGTATCTTCCAAAAGAACCAAATGAAGAGTTACCAAGGCATCATAACAAAGAGTTACCAAGGCGTCATATTAAGAGTATTAAGAATTAATAGTCAAAGTACTCATATTGAAGGGAAATCCTAAAGTTCAAGTTAAAAGGGATTATAAAGGTTTAAATTTTTAATAAAAGGGGGACATAAAAAGTGTGAAAAGGTGTTTTTTTATAAACAAGTGTTCCATGGCAGCGTAGTCCCTGCCACGTTGGAATGCGAATAAATGCACTGCTATGGCGGGACCGAGCAGAGACACGTGGGAAGAAGCTTGAAGTGTAGGTGGTATCCATGCAGAGGATTACTCGTGGAAGTGTGTCACAGGCAAACCATAAGACATTGGGTTGGTAGATAACCCCCAAGGTTAATATGTGAACGAGGCAGTTTTTTCCTGGGGTGTGTATAGTTCAAACATGGGACTTAGAAAATTCTTGTCTCAATGACTTGAAATAAAGGTTCTTGGAAAAAAGGACTAGGAATCACACACATTAAACACTCAAATATAATAAACACAATTTCCTGACATCCAACATAGTTGAAGGAAAAAAAATTAGCATTCCAAAAGAAACACACAAAAATTGTTCCCAAATTAGTTTTCTTTGAAATTTATCAAAAATTAATAATGTCTGTTACATATTTCTGGAAATTTAAATGTGTTTGTCATATAGAATGTGATTGGGGCTTCTGTGGACCATAAAAGAAATAAGTACGAGAAATAGGACTGTAGAAAGAAGAAGTGCACGACGGTAGAGAGGAAGACCTGAAAATAAGAAATTGGAAGTTATGAGTCTTTGGTTAGATATTTTTATTTAAAGAGGTAGAATAATTGGATTGATAAATAAAGAAATATGTGATCAGTATAGACTTACTATGAAGCTGATGTGTTTTTGTTTCTCTTGTCGACGACCATTGGAATCGTGCCAACCAGTTGTTTCCCTTCGTCGGTGAGCTTGTCCATGTTAATATTATGGTAGCTTTGGGAGGTATGAACATCTATTGTGACCTATGATGAGATTAGAATCCTCTGGAAGGAAGCAAAGAATTAAAGGAAACCTTAGACAAGTTGGCGGCTAAACAAATATATTTAAATTGAATTTGTTGATGCCCAGAAGGAGAAGTCGGCCCCAGTTAGACTGGCCAGTCCACTATAAATACAGGGCACCAGTTTCATTATTTCACATCTCAGCAGTTGCAGTGAGAGATAAATCTGCACAGGCAGTTGCAGGCAGCAACAGTTTTGTGCGCAAGTTTTCTGGGAGAGCTTGTGGTACCCGGCCATTATTTTCACATCTCAGCTTGCAAAGTTGAGAGATAATCACATTGTGCAGCTTGCGCGAAATGCTTTGAAAGCAAGTTTCTCGAGAGCTCGAAAAGGTGCTACTAGCTCCGGGTGGACTTCATCTATTCAGCTTTTAGTTTCTATTTTATTGCTTGGTGCATTTAGCCTCCCTTGGCTATTGATTGCTGTACCGTGGATTATCTCTCGACCAATGCCATGCTCAGAGGGTGGCTTCGTCTCTATGGTTGCGGGATCAGGGTATCGGGCTAATGGTTAAACGGTGCACAATCCTCTATATTCCCATCAAAGTTATGGGCCCACAACCCTTCACCAACCTAAAACGCTGGAAGGAAACATAACCCTCTAGGTATTGAGCTCATTGAGGAACCGACGCTAGGGTTACTAGCAGGAACAACTTCCAAAAGAATTGCAGCTAGGGTTACTAGCAGTATTAGTTGCAGAAACCCTAATTCTCGATCCGACACCTTGTGATGGAACATATCGTTCATGGAGAATATATCCAGATGCGCCCTAACTCAAGACACCTATTGACTTTCTCAGAAAAAAGAAAAGACACAGTTGAAGTTTTAGATCAAGGTATGACCGCTATCGGCCAACCTAAGACATGTGCCAAAACAATCAGCCCCTTACATTACCCGCTAACACTAATGAGACACCACTGAAGATCTATATGTGGATAATCGGATGGAGATTCCAAGCACATGATGGGAGATCAAACCAGACTCTCGTGATCTATAAATGAGAGAAAGACATCGCATAAAGTGGAGCTTTGAGACAAAATCACCTACCCCAATGGCTAAGGATTTGGACAAGCCTCCATCAAATTGGAATCAGTAATCATGTCTCACTCTAAGAAATGCTATATGTACCGGTTTAGAAAAAGAATCTTGTATCAATACTCGTTTTAGAAGACAAAGGAAACGTAATAGATTCATAGATGAAAAAGCGTTATCATGGCATAAGGATTCGCGATAGAAGATGTGCTAGGGTTATTGGAAGACGGAAGGGAATCTATAGACTACTAGAACTAAAAATGAAGAATCCATAGTACATGACGGAGTCAACCCTAATGAGATTTGGCATAGAAGGTACACCCATATCAATTATCACACCACCTTCCTCGTGAAGATGGCTGGAAGGGATACTCAGAATTGAAGTCTACACACGAAGGAGTTTGCAAGGGATGTTCCCTTGGGAATAACATCAAGAAACCATTCCTGTGAAGCAACAACAGATCTAAGGGAACCCTAGATATAATACACTTAGATGTTTGCGATCCAATGCCAATCAACATTTAGGAGGATCTCTCTACAACGTAACATTCATAGATGACTATTCAAGGAAGACATGGCTATACCCACTCCAAGTCAAAAGTGATGAAGTATTCAAGAAGTTCCAAGAATTCAAAGCAGTAAAATAGGAAAACCTAGCAAACAAGAAGATCAAGACATTAAGAATGGATAATGGAGGAGAATACACCCTCCAAGGAAGCCCTTCTTATCTCCGCGAAATTAGCGGTGTATTAGAGCAGAGAGCTAACTCAGTTCCTCATAATCCTCGCAACAAATAGTAGCAAAGAAAGAATGCATCCATCAAGAAACAAGAAAATCCCCATTGAACGCATCAAGATCTATCCATGTTTCTATGAGGAGAAGAAGCAATGACGACAATATACATACAAAAAAGAAGCCCTCATCGCATATTAAAAGACATGACACCAGAAGAAGAATTCTCATGTAAGAAACCTAACATAGAAAAACTTAAGAATATTTGGATGTCAAGTTTATTCTCATATTCCCAAAGATAAAAAAAAAATAAACTAGAACCCTCAAGAAAAAA
Organism: Picea sitchensis; assembly: GCA_010110895.2. Classification (NCBI taxonomy): domain Eukaryota; kingdom Viridiplantae; phylum Streptophyta; class Pinopsida; order Pinales; family Pinaceae; genus Picea; species Picea sitchensis. Next base: position 9,656 of record SNQJ01S0146518.1, read on the forward strand.
AAGGGTTCATGGATATAGTGATTCATCCAAATCCTATATAATATATATTCCAGATCAACAAGAGATAGAAGTAAGCAGAGACATAAAATTCAATGAAATAATGAATTTCAGAAAAATCTATTGAAGAAACTATAGAAGAAGAAGAAATGAAACCAAAATGAAGAAAACACATAAGGTGAAAATAATGAAAAGGATCAACTCGGCCGTCTCATGGAGATATGTGAGAACGCTTGATCCGATAATATACCAAAGAACAAGAAATGACCAGATTGGCTTGAAACCACCTTACAAGAAGCAGAAAGAATCAAGGTTCCATATAAGGAACATCCAGAAGACTTAAAAGACCGGGGAAAATATTCCTGCTATGCAAAGACATGACAAATCTTCTAGATGAAGAACCTACTCTACGCTTGATAAAGCAGTTCCAAAAGGACAATGGAAAGAAGCTATGGCGAAGAACATCAGTCCATTATGAAAATGAAGTATGGAAATTGTACCTTAATTTTAAAAGAGAAATCATTGTAACTTCAAAATTGATATACAAGATCAAACATGCAAGCATGGCGTGGATAAATACAAGGCAAGATTCGGCTAGAGGGTTCTCCTAGAAGGAGGGAGAAGACTATGATGAAACCTTTGTTCCAGTAGCAAGGGTATACTTCCATCAGAGATATCATATCTCTCGCCACTTCCATGGGATGGAATCTGCCAACTGTGATGCATGGGCACAACCTTTCTCTACTGAGCTATTGAAGAAGAAGTATATATTGAAACACCTCAAGGATTCGAGGTACACCCAAAGACACTCATGTTTGCAGATTGAAGAAAGTCTATACGGCCATACCAAGCCCCCAGAGCTTGGTATTTCGTAATGGATACCATCTAACTGCTGGACTTGGCTTCTCTAAGAGTCATGAAGATCCAAACCTTTACTACAAAGTCGCGGATAATGCACCGTAATTCTACTACTATGTTGATGATCTATTCATAATAGGTGAAGAATCTCTAATCATCCAATGTAAGAAGGATTTAGCTTCTGAGTTTGATATGAAGATCTAGGTCTCATGCACTACTACTTGGGACTAGAAGTATGGCGTAAGCGTGGTGAAGTATTCCTTAAACAAGGAAAATATGCAACACGAGCAAAGATCCTTAAGTTTGAATGATGGATTTTAAGTCCATGGACACTCCTACGAATGCGGATATAAGAAAAGTGAAAGTCCTAGATTCCGATCCGTGAGATCCATCTCTATATCGGCAGCCAATCGGATCGTTGATGTATTTGGTAAATACCAACCTGATATTTTCTTTGTTGTTAATATTGTTTCCTGGCCTGTGGAACTCTAGATAAGAGTATTGATAGTCGCAGCTATCTTCAAGATATTTGTGGGACAATAACCATGGCTTCTAAGATATACCGATCAAGGATGTCCGTCCTCATGGATTCACGATTCTGATTGGGCGGTGAACCGTACATTGTGAAGAGTAATTTCCGTGCATGTGTTTCACTTTTGGCCTCAAATTTTATGATATCTTGAGCAAATAGTAGCGTATTCATCACACTCGCATAACAAGCAGAGTATATGGTACCAGAAGCATGTACGTATGCGATGGCTAAGGAATTTAATATCCGATTTATTTGATCGTTCCTTAATCCCACTCACAATATATTGTGATAATCGAGTTGTATAAGATTATCAAAACATCCAAGATTTTATGATAGTTCAAAGCACATTGAGATCAAATACTATTTTATCCGAGATAAATGTCCGTGAAGGAGAGGTAAAGCTCGAGTATATCCCCACCGGATGCTGAGCGCATAAATGCATATCCTGACAAAGCCTCTTTCCTTAATCAAGTTTGCATATTTTCGAGAAGATGGGGATCGCGGGAAATAACTCCCTTAGTCGAAAGGGAAGATTCTCCGTGATAAGAGAAGGTACGAAAAATATTCTTGGTAAAAACATCATTTCAGGATTTAAATAACTCTCTGGTTAGGAGGGAGCATTGAAAAATATTATTTATCTCTTTGTAATTGAAAATAGTCCGTGACTACGATGTTTTCCTCGCTTTTGAAAGTGGATTGAGATTGATGGGATGTTGACTCTATCAGTTAATACGGGAGGCGACCATTGCTTATGTATCACAGACAACAACTTCCCATTTATGAGGAGTGGTCTAGGATAATCATTCCCATTGGCGCCACCTCGAGTAGTGGTCAAGTAGAATGGTCCACCTCGGCAGGCAGTCATTCTTTCAAAGTTCGGGCCAGAGCGCTCGGAAGAATCACTGCTTTGAGGTTGATGCGACGTATTATCCCTCGAGGGTTACATTCTCCGTGTTACACTTTAGTGCTCCGGGAGGAAATGGCCCAGGTGGGAAGTTTGGTCCTGGACAAATACCTCGAAAGGGTAGACTCATTCTCTCCGTGTTACACTTTGTTTAGTGTCGAGGAATGACCTGTGGTGTTGAATGGTCCAAACATTCTCTAGGGAAGAATCATTCTCTCTCTAGGTTACACCTTGTTTAGCGTCGGAAGAATGGACCAGGGTGAGAAATGGTCCAGTTCATAAATCAAAACAATTCTTCCTTCCTTGGTTGAGAAGAATGGGGTAGATAGCCCAATGTTGATATTCTACATTGAGGGAAAACATTCTTCCGACCCTCACGCTGCATGTGAGTGAAATATTGGCCCGTGATGATTATTATTGATGATCTATATTGAGGGAAAACACTCTTTCCATCTCACACGTGAGTGAAATATTGGTCCAAATGATCCAGTTCTTGTCATAACATTGTTTCCATGTGGTGCTAATGATGACATTTGTTGGCGAAGAATGAATGATAGTAGATATGCTACTATTTGTGATTATGTTTCACAAGTCTGAGTATTTGTGTACTACCGGAATAGACATAGGTGTGTTCTATTAATTGATATTGTACCGCTTATCATACCGAGATTATCCGCCTATAATAATGACAGCTTGTGGTGCCATCATTGAATGGTCTATTGTGCTCATGACCATACCTCCTAGCTAGGAGGGAGGTTAATATTATGGTAGCTTCGGAGGCAGAACCCCATTGTGATTTATGATGAGATTAGAATCCTTCTAAAGGAAGCAAAGAATTAAAGGAAACCCTAGACAAGTTGTCGGCCGAACAAATATATTTAAATTGAATTTATCGATACCCAAAAGGAGAAGTCGGTCTCTGACCGCCACCCACCATAAATACACATGGTGCCATTTTACTATTTCACATCCTCGCCAGCTGCAGTGAGAGCTAAATCAAGTAAGAAGCTGTGTAGCTAGCTTTCAGCGCAACTTTTCTAGGAGAGATGGAAAGTGGTGCGCTAACTTCCGGGTGGGATCGGCTCACTTCATTTTCTCTATTTTATTGTTTGCGCATTTAGGCCTCATGGCTATTGGATTGTTACTAGGATTCTCTTCTCTGTCATGGTCAATATGCTCGGAGGGTGGCTTCGCTCCTGTATTTTAAGTGGGACGAGGGTATCGTCACTTGGTTAAACGAGCAACCTCCATTCTAATGTACCCATTCTCCGCTGGAGCCTATCTTCAAATGATGTAGCTTCTCATGAGGGCCATGTTCATTTCATCCCGGATTTCTATGTTGAAAGATCATTTTCTAATTTCCTTTAGATCCATATAAATATTATGCAGAGCCTATTCAATTTCTTCATTATGTGCCGCATACTCCACTAGCTAGCCTCTACCGCCATCTTCACCATATTCAAGGATGCCAGAAAACTTTTCTAAAGACAACCCCTTTAAAATATCAAGTTGTTCATCAAGGGATTGTTTGGTCAAGGACAAGGATTTGAGGGATTAATTCTTTGTTTTGAACCTCGCTGGTACCTCCGCTAAGTCTATTTTAAGAATTTCCAATAATTCTTCTTTCTCCTGGAGCATGTCTTGTTCACAGCTGATTCAACAATGAGCCGCATGTTCTTAAATTTCTATTTCCAGCATGCTTTAATTGTTTGATCCACTTTGGGAGGGGAGATCCTCTTCTTGTATTCTTTCAGATCTGAGTTGTTGATGGAATGTTTGGCAAAAGGGGTCACCTAAGCATGTCTAGCTAGAAACATTCTTCATTTTTTTAAATTCAACTCCAAATGTGCATGCAAATTATTTTCCCTCTTTCAAAAGGAAACTATATTTTGTGATTTTTCCCAGGATTGAGTAATTATCTCCATTATTTTTATGTTCTTCTTCTCTACAAGTCTCTGCTGCGGATGTGAGGAGGATTTGGGGATCCTTTTAACTTGGCTGCAAAGGTGGCATGCATGGTTATTTCTAAAGGAATGGAAAACAATGGTATAAATGAAAGTCTCCTCCAATTCCTTGATTCAACCATTTAGTCTGACATTCTCCGCTTCAATTCATCCAATGGAATAATCAAGAGAATCATTGGTTATGTGAATGGGTGAAATGGGGATATTTGGGACGACCTTATTTTCCTAAAGTTAATCTCTCCTCGAACGACATTTGCCCTTCTTATTTGTTACACTCTCTTTCAATGATTAATTCTTTAGATTGGTTGTGCCAAAAACAACTCTCCGGGAATAATGGCGATTCATAATCTTAAAAAATGTCGGTATCGGCTAATTCCATTGTGGAACTACGGTACATCGCGTCCACGGGTGGATCAACTTTGCGCAATATTGCATCCACATAAGTTTCAATTTGCATGTCCTCACTTTCAATTTTGTGGCTCCCTTCCTCTGCCAAATGTTTATTCCTCGCTGGAAGCTTGTGAGAACTATCAATTTTTCCGGGCCGGTGAGGGTTCTTATCTCTTCCTCCATTTGAAGATTTATGGGTTTCTTCTTTACTAGGTGGGTCGCTGAAGTGATGCTTGTGATGGCGGCTCTTTGGGAGGCCGGCTAGGGACTGACACTCTTCCTCACCAAATCCTTTTCCCCTGTTCTCTATACAATTCACGGCGCTTTGCAATGTCTCTACTTCACAATCGGGCCAGGAAGCAGGAGGTTGTCGCCAATCGCTTTTGTTCCTCGCCGCCCATGGAGAAAAGCCATTCCGCTAAAGCCAACTAATAGTAAATGTTCTCAAAATTCCATTAGGGTAGAACCCTTTATCCTTTCAACATATTTTAGGGTTCAAGTTCTTGAAATGGTCTGCAAATTCATCAATATTGTTGACGTGCTTTCTCGCATTACGAAGTCCCCGAATTTCCGTGGCGCAGGAAACGAACTGCTTTTTTCTTCCATGGAAAAATGTCGCTGGTCGTATTGCCTTTGTTATTTCTATATAAAAAAAAATTATTATTTCTGGTGATGTGACATGGAAGGAATGATTTTCCTTGGATCCAAAGATCATTATTACACTAAGTACTCTTTTCCTCTTCGTCATGTCCCCTTCCTATCCAAAACTTGGTTTCCGCCGCATTAACTCGAGGGAGCATCCTTCCTAACAATAAATCTTTGAAAAATTGATACAAAGTCATTAAAACCTCATAAAATAGAATGGGAGGCCTTGTGCCTCCATTGCTGCCCCGGTACCCTAATGTTACCGGGTCAAATTCATAGTTTATTTTCTTTGACGTAGATAGTTTTGGAAACAAACAATAATGCACTATCGCGAAAAAATCAAGTAGGATGACATATAAAATTTATTCTCCCTTTTGAATTCTGTGGACACTTGGGGAACATACCAAATTTTGAAATTAGCTTCGTCTCAATTATAAAATGAATTTTTCTTTGATTTTGAAGTACAAAATATAAATAACTATAAGGGAAATGCTTTCTATGGATTCTTGTCCCGTTATTATTGTAAACACAACCAAAACATTTCCAAATGGATTTCTAAAGGCATTGACTTGCAACTTCAGGATGTCTTTAGGAACTGTTGTCAAGTCTTCGAGGAACTCGGCTAAGAGGCTCCAACCCGTTTTCATGTTTTTCTAGGATTTGCTTGTAGTCTTGTCCTCTGAAAATCAATGTTGGCTCCAACAATCACAACATCTAGTTGAAGATCGGAGGTGACAAAGAAATAGAGAATGGTCGTGGAAGTGGAATAATTCCCTTTGGCTTGAAATATATTTTATGGTGCACCAAGAGACCACCTCCTTACAGTAAAAAACCTCAGGGACGCAGCCTGGACGAGCAATTCTAGAGGTCCAAATCACTTTGTTTTGGGCGGAACGAGATGAATAGTAAGAATATGCCCCGGAACACTAGAAGTTCTAGTCCTCACGTCTGAAGATATTCACGGTATCTCCATATAACTGTTGTCGAGCTGCTGCCATAAGTTTACGAGAACGTTGGTTTTCTCCAAACGATGTTTGAAATGAAGATTTGGAAGGGATAATATAACCCTGCACAAATATTGGTCCAATGTGTGTGAATGGGATATCTCCTCAAGCCTTTTTCTCATTAATGATAATTTTGACGGCTGTTGCATGATGCACTGTTAGAATTAAAGACTAGTAATTGCATACCTAGAAGTGCGAACATGGCGGGTATAGAAATGAGAAATTAAGGATTGAAGATTTTGTGAAAGGGCCAACACGATGAACCGTGTTTGAGATGAACAATTGGAAGGGATAATATAACTCTCCGCAGATCTTGGTTTAATGTGTATTAATGGGAGATCTCCTTGATCGTTTCGCTCATTAATGACAATGTTGATGGTTCCTGCATGGTGTGTTGTTAGCATGAAAGGTTACTAATTGCATATTAAGAAAGAAGTACGAAGTTCATGGGGATGAGAAAGAGAAACTAAGGAGTGTCTAATTATCAAAAGCGGCCAGGTGGTCTTCAAAATAGGGTTACAAGGTACAATCGTTACAACCATTAGAGGTGAGGGCCCGAGGGTCAAATTGTATGTCTCAGAACGTTTTGAGTGCAAAACGCATAACACGGAAGAGGGCATGATGGGACAGTCTAGAGGGAAATTTGTATATCGCGGAACTTTGGGTACTGTTTGCAGGATAAAAAACAATGGAAGTGTAATCATGAGCCTGCCTGTTCGGGAACCCGCAATCGAAAAAGTGGCTCAAGTATGGAATAGGGAAACAACTAGGGAAATTCATTTTTTCTAATATATTGAAACTTGTAATATATATCCCATTACGTGGCAAGATCTTTTTTGCATGTCTCTGGGAAAGTTCTGTGGCAATAGTCAATGTGACTATCTCGTCAAGCCTTTTGCTTTTTAATGACGGTCTATTCAATTGTTGCATGATGAATTGTTCTCATTAAACCTTGGTCATTTCATACTTTGAAAGAAGTGTGAAGGTGGCAGGCACAATAAACAGTGACTAAGAATTGGAGATTTCGTGAACCCGCCAACCCAAGGATCCACGAAAGAGATTCCATGAAATGGGAAAGTATGGAAAGCGGTTAGACGGGCTTCATAATTAGGGTGACAATGGTTCCCCAAGAGACATGACTTCCCAAGGGTCAAATTATATGTCTGGGAACTTGAGTGAAAAATGTGTACCACATAAGAGGGGATGATATGGGAGTCCGACAATCAATTTGTATATGGAAGAAGTGTGGGAGATCTCCTCGAGCCTCTCGCTCATTAATGATATGTTTAAGGTTCATGCATGACAAAGTGTTAGCATTAAATCTTTCTAATTTCATATCCAGAAAGAAGAAGGAAGGTGGTGGGGACGTGGAACAACAATTAAGGAATGGCTAATTATCGAAATCGGTTGGTGGCACTTCAAAATAGGGCTACAAGATACAACGAGAAGAGGTGAGGACCTGAGGGTCAAATTGTATCTCTAAGGAGTGTTGACCGTAGAATGCATAACATGGAGGAGGGAATGATGGTGAATTCATGTGGACAAATTGTATATCATGGAACTCCGAGTATTGTTTTCTAGTCGTGAAACATTGGAAACATAATCCTGAGCTTGCTAGTTCGGGAACCCGTAATCAAAAAAGTGTCTAAGCATGGAATAGGGAAAAGGTAGGTCGGACTCGATACACATTAAATGTACCACATCATGGAGATACAACCAACTTGCATCTAAGTATTGAAAGGAACGACAGACAGTCGGGCTCGTGACGGGGCATTCCAGCGAACAAATTGTATATCGTAGAGCTCCGAGAACTGTTTGCAAGTCGTGGAAGATTCGAAACACAATTTTGAGACCGTCAGTCTGGGAAACCACAATTGAAAAAGTGTTTAATTATGGAATAGAGAAACGATAGCCCGGACTTTTTTTCGCTAATATATTGAAATTTGTAATAGTTTTCCCATTACCTGGCAAAATCTTCTCTGCATGTTTCTGGACAAGTTGTGTAGGGATAGTTAGTCCTCGAGGCTTTTACATATTAATGACGATGTTTATGGTTGTTTCATGATGATGTATTAGCATTAAACCTTTGTTGTTTCATATTTGGAAAGAAGTACGAGGATGGACGACACAGGAAACAATGACTAGGAATTTGATATTTTGTGAACCTGCCAACCTGAGGATCCAAAATAGGGTGACAAGGTCTCCCCAAAAGACGTGAGGCCCCAATGGTCAAATTGCATCACTTGGAACATTTGAATTCATAATGTGTAACACAGAAAGGGGACGATGTCGGAGTCCGACAATCAATTTGTATATGGCGGAGGTCTAGGTGCTATTTGTAGGTCACAAAACAATGGAAGTTAATTTAGAGGCCAGAATAATTAATGTTCATTGGGAAGGGCTCGATTGTGGTGGGGATGGAAGAGAGCCATAAATGGTTTGAAACTTTTTATGAATTTGGGTAAAGTGAAGCTTGCGAGTTGGAGGAGCCTGGGGTGGAACTGTAGATCAAGGATTGATTTGGGTGCAAGATGTATATCACAGAACAGGTGGAAAAATTTGGCTAAGTATAGAAAGCAACAATGGTCTTTCCGAGTACTGTAAATGGTTGTTTAATGCATGTTAATGGGATATGTCCTTGAGGTTTTTTTTCTTGTTAATGGTAGTTTTTTTTTACCAGTGTGTTCAATTGTCACTAGTAAGACCATAATTAATGTGCATTGGGAAGGGCGTGAAGTTAGTGGGGATGGAAGGCAATGACAAATGCTTTGAAACTTTTGTGAACCCTGGTAGAGTGAATCTTATGAGTTCAAGGAGTCCGCGGTGGAATTGTAGATCACAAAAGTTTTGACTGCAAGATGTATATCACCGAACAAGAAGCAACAGAGTTTGAAAGTACCAAACCGACAACCACGGCCATAAAATTGGCTAAGTATGGAACGGAACAACGGTCGGTCAGACTCGTCATCTGAGGATATATATGGAGATGAATATATGTCAGACCGCCAACCCGGGAACACGTGATCATAGAAAGGCGACTAAGTATGTAACCAAACAACGATAATATATGGGAAGAAGAAAAGGGAACAAGGGCTAAGTATCTCACATAACAACATCTACTGTTTGTTTATTAATGCCAATCTTTTCAAACCCCTAGTGATTTCTCACTAGTAAAAGCATAAGTTGGAGATCACAAAAGTTTTTTGGGTGCAAGATGTATATGATGGAATAGGGGACATAATCGTTGGATACTGTAAACCTGAGACCCGATTGTCAGATTGTTAGGGACCTAACCCCTCACGTAGGTAGAATATTATATTCCAATGTAATAAAGGTCAATATTAATAAGGGCTAGAAATAAGGACGAATAAGTTGAATGTAAGAATACCTAATAGAATCTTCCACTTCTAGAAGGATCTTCCTCTAGATGGTTCTTTTGAGAGACATAGTTAGTGTAAATAGGAGTCGAGGGTATGAGAACTTTGTCTTGGATATTATTGTAATAGAGCTCAACTCTGCTGGAGGTTTCCCCCTCGAAGAGGCAAGTGAACATTGCTCTCAGTAATCGAAGTTCTCTTTCTGGTGTTATTCTGATATCATTTTGGTGTTATTGTGGTGTTATTCTAGTTATATTGTTGTTCATTTTTCATTTCTAGCATTTTATTTATGTTATGCATACTTTTTATATCTGGAATATTACACAGGTAATTGGCTAAGTATTGAAAGGGACCATGGTTGGTCGGGCTCATGGTGTGAAGATATAGATAAATATGAGCATCTGCCAATCCGCGAATCCGAGAGGCTGTGATCATAGAAATGTGACTAAATATAAAACCAAAAAGGGATAATAGAGGGGAAGAAAAAAAGGAAAATTTAAAGAGAAACTGTTTATATTTATTCCAATAGTATTCATATTAATATATATTAATAGATTATTTCTAGTCCAAACATAAATCATCTTCCAACTTGCAGGATGTTGTTCGGTTCGCAAATTTCGTTGAAACCCATAAGCAATAGAAAAACAATAGATATACACATATGACGCAACATTTTTTATATGCACAGATATTATCAAATAGAAGAAGCTGTAATATATGCAAAATATTGAACAGGAACATGATGTCAACACTTGAGTTGCCTTGTTGAAATAGAGTCATTTGGTCATTCTATTTACGAGACCCCAAAGAATGAAAGAAGGACATGTCCTCCCATTTCTTTCTTAAGTATAGGGCTGGCGCCACATAATTATGGACTATGACAAATTATTCTTCCATGTAAAATGTAAGGAGCGAACAAAGTAGCCTTTATTTAAATTGAAGTGTTGTGCAACAGAAAGAAAAGCTTGTCGTCCATGTTTAACCACACACACAAAAAAGTACAAAATAAAATAAAAAACAATACCAGAGATTGGAAAACACCATACAAAAACCTCAAATATTCTATATTCAGATAAACTGGGTTACAAAATACAACTGAGATTATTTCCCAAAATAGTTGTCTTGAAAAATTTCAACAAATATTCTATGACATTTAAATGCATTTTCCATAATGACTCCGATTGGGGCTGCCGCCGACCAAAAAAAAAGGAAATATGTACAATAATGAAGCATGTAGACAATCTTTTATAGATCTCAACTTGATCATAAAATGCTTGCTTGGTAAAAAACAACGAGTTTAATATCAATTTCGGGTCTTGGACTTCATTGGTGCTTCTAGCTAAATATATCCTAGCATTTTGAATAACTTGTCTCTTCTATATATGGTCTTCTTGCATTAGATGATTATTCAACATTCCATACTTTGCTAAGTGTTAATTTCCCTCTATCGTCGAAAACTTGGGGTTTAAGGTGCCTTCCTTGTAATTTTCTTGGTCATCGACATCTGAGACAACTTAGAAATCCAAAAATTGACCAAGGATGAAATGGTTGAATGCCAACTCAAAGGCCTTTGTTATAATTGTGATGACAAATATTTTTCGGGACACAAGTGTAAGGAACAAAATATTTTTATGGCCATCTCCAAGGATGTTTCAAAAGAGGATGTTGAAGCTCCCCTTGTGTCAAAGTCAGCTAAAACCAGTGACATAACCCCTCCCTCAAACCCTCCCGAAGTCGAACCAGTCATTTCCCTAAATGCTCTCACTGGCTTCTTTGCTCCCCAAACCCTCAAGCTAATTGGCTACATCAAGCATAGGAAGGTCATCATTCTTGTTGATAGTGGAAGCACCCATAATTGTATTCATAGCCGCATTTCCCAAGAAACTAATTTCTATATCCGTGCAGTGAATAATTTCCAAATCATGATTTCCAATGGTGGGTCCATGAAATGTGGAGGGAGTTGTGAAAATGTGCATCTCCAAATTGGTGACTACCACCTGAAATATCATATGTTTTCTATCGACATGGGAGGTTGTGACATTGTGTTGCATGCAGATTGGATAAGGAATTTGGGTCCCATTCTCATGGATTTTAAGGAATTAACCATGCAATTTGACCAGGAGGTCCAACAATATAAGTTCCAAGGCATCACCACTGGTCCCCCTGAGATCATTAGTTCCCATCGCATGGAAAATCTGCTAAAAAAAGGTCATTTTGGCATTATTTACCAACTCCATGCCATACAAGCAACTGAGACACCCTCTGTGTTGAAATACCTCCAATCCATCCTCTCTAAACATCAAGTGTTTTTCTCTGGTCCCCAGGGAATCCCTCCTTCCCATGGTGTTCATGATCATTCCATTCCCCTTGTCCCAGGAATCCTTCCTCCCAATATCTATCCCTATCATCACCCCTTTTCCCAAAAAAATGAAATTGAGAAAATGGTTCAAGAAATGATTGATGCAGGTGTTATCTGACCTAGTATGATCCCCTACTCTTCTCCTGCGGTCATGGTCCTGAAGAAAGAAGGTTCTTGAGACATGTGTCCTAACTTTCGTGCCCTCAACAAACTCACCATTAAAGACAAATTTCCCATTCCTGTCATTGATGACCTCTTGGATGAATTGACTGGCGCCCAGTTCTTTGCTAAACTTGATCTTCATTCCAGATACCACCAGATCTGTATCAAAGAGGAAGATATTCCTAAGACTGCCTTTATAACTCATGAGGGCCACTATGAGTTTTTGGTCATGCCATTTGGCTTGTGTAATTCTCCCTCCACTTTCCAGAGCCTCATGAATCATGTCTTCCATCCTTTTCTCCGTTAATTTGTCTTAGTTTTCTTTGATAATATCCTCATCTATAGAAAAACCTGGGCATACCATCTTACTCATGTGGATCGAGTTCTCCATCTACTCTCTCAGAACCAACTTTTCCTTAAAAAATATAAATGTGCTTTGAAGCCTCAGAAATCGAGTACTTAGGTCATCTTGTTGGAAAGGACAACGTCAAGGTGGATCCTAAAAATATTGAAGCTATGCAAGACTGGCCTCACCCAAAGAATATTAAAATATTGCATGGATTTCTGGTCTTAACAGGTTATTATCTCAAGTTTGTTAAGAATTATGGGAAGATTGCGGCACCTCTCACTGCACTCCTTAAAAAAAAATCTTTCACTTAGACTCTCATAGCTTCTTAGGATTTTAAAACCTTGAAGATGGCCATGTGAACCACTCCAGTCCTGGCCCTTTCTGATTTCACAAAGAACTTCGTCGTAGAATGTGATGCTTCACGGAAAGGAATTGGCGTTGTCCTTATGCAATAGGGTCGACCTTTGGCCTTTACCAACAAAACACTATTTGAACGAAATTTGGGCAAATCTATCTATGAAAAGGAAATGTTTGCTATTTTGAATGTTGTTGATCTTTGGATCCCTTATCTATTGGGGAAATGCTTCCAAATTAAGACAGATCATCAAAGCCTCAAGTATTTCCTGGAACAACACATTTCCTCCCCAGAGCAACAAAAATGGGTGACTAAGCTCTTTGGATATGATTATGAGATCATTTACAAGAAAGGAAAAGACAATGTGGTTGCGGATGCACTTTCCAAAAAATATGAAGATGAAGGGTCCCTTTTTTCTCTCTCCTTCATTTTACTAGATTGGTTCCAAGTTGTTCACCAGGAATGGCTCCAGGATCCCAAAAGTTTGCATCTGATACAAAAATTGCAGTCCAATTCTCCAGTTTCCCCAGGGTACTCTTGGCTCCATGATGAGATTTGATACAAAGGCCATTTGTATTTAAGTAAACAATCAAAACTTAAGTCCACAGTACTTTCTGAGCTTCATGCTACACCCACAGCTGGGCACTCCGGGTTAACCAAAACCTATGACAGGGTCAAACGTTCTTTTTTCTGGGATGGTATCAAACAGGACGTTCGTAATTTTGTGGTTGAATGTGATTTGTGTCAACATAACAAGGGCAAAACAGTCAAATCTTCTGGCACACTACAACCGCTTCCAATTCCACCTTCTATTTGGTGATATATCTCTATGGATTTTATTGTAGGATTACCTAAATCGAGAAATAAATCAGTCATCATGGTGGTAGTTGATTGCCTTTCCAAATATGCTCATTTTTGTGCTCTTCAACACCCATTTACAACATCAACGGTGGCTAAACGTTTCATGGATCATGTCTTCAAGCTTCATGGCATGCCGCATTCTATTTTTTTTTATCGTGACCCAACTTTCAACAACAATTTTTGGCAAGAATTGTTCAAGCTACAAGGCATCCAATTGCATCTCAACACAATTTATCATCCCCGGACTGATGGTCAAACTGAAGTTGTCAACAAGTATTTGGAAACATATTTGAGATGTTTTTCATCGGAAAAGCAAAATCAGTGGGCTCAATGGTTACCACTAGATGAATGGTGGTACAACACTTCATACCATACAACTACCCGCATGACTCCTTTTGAAGCGGTATATGGCCAAAAGACACCTTTAGTTCTCTCATATTTACCAGGTGTCTCGAAGGTCCAGGCAGTTGACTAAATGCTTACAGTTC
>SNQJ01S0146519.1:0-23900 GCA_010110895.2 Picea sitchensis
TGATTATCATTCTCCTGGTTTGTACACCTTTTTCTTTCTCACCAATTATCTGACGTGGAGGATGATTCTTTTGAGTAATTTTAGAGGAAGGATTTGATGTTGTCTGCTGATTTGAATATGCATGAGTATTTGTATCTTCATTTGACTCAGAGTCTTCTTTTTCTGATTCTTGGAACTGTTCATCTTCAACTTCAAGTATATCCTTTGTTGTTGATTCGATATTTCTCACCTCTCTTACTGGGACTCCTTCATCAACTTTATGTCAATGCAATGAACGAATTTATGTAGCCTCTTATTATAGCATCTATATCCTTTAATGTTTGTACATTACCCTAAGAAGATTCCTTCATCAGCCCTATCATCATACTTGCCAAGGTTTTCATTAATATTCATTATGTATTACTTACTCCCAAAGACATTGAAGTGTTTGATAGAAGCGGGTCTTCCATACCACAGTTCATAAGGTGTCTTGTCACTATGTGGTCTGAGTTGAGCTTGGTTAAGAATATGGATTGTTGTGGGTATTGCTTCTACCCAATAGGTTTGAACAATGTTTTCTCATTCATTATTGACCTGACCATTTGCTGAACTGTTCTTTTTTGTCTCTCAACTACTCCATTTTGTTGGGGAGTTCCCGGGATTGTGTATTATCCCTTGATCCCATGTTTATCAAAAAATTCCTTGAAATCACTTGACACAAATTCTCCTCCTCTATATGATATTACAACCTTTAATATGTTGCCTATTTGATTCTTAGTTAAAGCCTTAAATATTTTAAATTTCTCAAATGCTTCAGCTTTTTCTTTGAGAAAATCAACCCAAGTGAGTCTAGAGTAATCATCAATGATCAACATGAAGTAGTTTTCCTTCCATGTGCCTTCCTATCTTGATGGTCCACATAAATCCATATGAACTAATTGGAGTGGTTTCTCTATTGAAGTAGAGGTCTTGGATTTAAATTGTGTCATGGTTAGCTTTCTTACTTGGTAGGGTTTACATACAAAATCTTGTGGCTTTGATATTCTTGGAAGATCTTTTACTGCCTCAAGATTTTTGAGCTTGATTAAGTGGTCAAAGTTTAGATGTCCAAGTCTCCTATGCCATAACTATCTTCCATCATGCTTGCTTATATGACACTCTTCTCTATCTTCTTTCAGCACATATACATTATTATCTGTCCTTATGCCTTTAGCCACCACTTGTCCTGAGTTTACAGACTTTATCTTACAATATTTGGAAGTGAACACCACTTCACATCCTCTGTCACACATTTGAATTACACTGAGCAGATTATGTTTCATCCTATCTACAAGCATAACATCTTGGACTTTTCCTTTGCCATTACATAAAATCACCATCCCTTTACCCTTGATTTTACCTGGTTCATCATTTCCAAAGGTCACATTTTCTATTTTGATTTTACTTATAGACATAAACTTATCCTTGTCTCTAGTCATGTGCTTGGAACATCCACTGTCTATATACTAGGGGTATTTTTGTTTTTGAGATGAAAGTACTAGACCACATTTTTCACTATCTTTTTTTTTCTATGTGTTGGTAGTTCTAGCTAAGGGTTTTATCCTCAGATCTGCTTTGTAATTCTTTAGATGGCATTTTGCAGCTTTGTGGCTGACGTTATGATAGTTATAGAATTTGAGGTCAATTTTCAATAGGTGAAAGTGATTGGAGCAGATTTGTATACTCATTGGTTGTTTAGTTGTATGTTGAAAAGATTGTTTGTTTCTTGATCTCCTCACTTGCATGTCTCTAAACTTAATTTGAAAATTTGCAATATTATGACCAAAATTAGAGTAGTAAAAACAGTAACCATGGAAGAAATTTTCATACCTGAAGGATGGCCTTATTCTTGGCATTTGTTGCTCCATCTTCTGATGTCTTTGTTTTTTATGAGGGATCATCTTGTCCTTATTATTGTTGGTGGCAGAGTATTCACATGGTCTAATTGTCTACTGACTTGGAGATTGATCATATTTACTGGATCTTTGCTTTCTGGTTGTTTTCTTCTTGAACCACTTACATAGCCTAAAACAATATTCAACAAAGGAGATCTACGTTTTCTCAGAATGTCGTTTATTTCTATTGATGCTTTAATGCTTGGACGATTTTGGAGATACAATGGTTTAAACTTCTCCATCTCTTTTCTGGTTTTTACTACCTCTTCTTCCAAGTCTTCACATATTTACTTCTTCTCTGATAACTGTTGTTTTAGAATGTCCTCTATTTTCTTTGCTTCTTCCAATTCCACTTTTAGCAGGGCAAAGTCTTCATCAGGTTTTTTACAGTCTTTCTCGAATAGTATCAACAATTGTTTTTTATTTTTCTTCTTAAATTTGAGTCTAGCAATTTCTTCTAGGGAACTGATCAGTTATCCTTCCAAGTCAACCACAACTTATTCATCATTAAAATCACTTCCTGTTATTTTATTATCATAATCCTCTTTTTCCATAAGCATAAAGTCATTAACCTTATCTTCACAAGAAGAGTCACTATCTGTGTCTCCTGAAGAGTCATCATTGTTTACACATAAACTTTTCTTTTTACTAGATGTCTTTGATTTCTACTTCTCTTCACTTTCAAAGTTCTGGTCCTTCTTATTGTGTGGACACTTAGATGCAAAGTGACCTATCTTTCCACCGTTAAAAAATTTGAAGGGAAACTTGCCTGATCCTTTCCTTAGTCTTCTCACAAATTTTTCTTCAATTTCATCAGGCTCAGAATCTTCATTCTTATCTTCTTTAAATGACGCTTCTCTAGAGGTGGGTTTATCTTTAGCTATCCTCATTTCATAAGAAGTCAGAGTTCCTAGGAGTTGGTCAATAGGGATATATTTTAGATCATTGAGTTCTTCTATAGCAGAGACCTTTGGGTTGAACCTATCTGGAAGAGATCTCAAATTTTTATGATCTAAAGAGGCATCCTCAATGTTTTCACCAAGTCCATTCATTGCATTTACTAGCTCTTCAACTCTCAGAAATTAATTCCCAACAGTTTCATCCTCTTTCATCTTTAGCTGTTCAAACTGTAATCTGTAGGTTTGAAGCTTGGCATCCTTTACCTTCTCATTACCTTCATAAGTGCTAATGAGTTTGTTCCACATTTCTTTGACAGATTCTAAGTGCATAACTTTTACAAATTCTACTTCTGCAAGCCCACTCAGAATAGCATTCATAGCCTTAGCATTGAAGCTAAATTCTGGCTTTTCATCCTTATTAGCTAGTACAACTGGCTTTGCATAACCAGTCTCTACCACATCCCAGACATCTGCACCTAAAGCCATTATGTAGGTTCTCATCCTAACTTTCTAGAAGGAAAAGTTTGTTCCATTGAATAGGGGGGCTTATTGGTTGAAGTTCCTTCATGACTTTTCATGTTTAAGATTATTGATCTACCTTTAAATAAAAGGAACCTGCTCTGATACCAATTGTTCAAAATACTAAGACAACTGAGAGGGGGGAGGGGTGAATCATTTGTTACCATGCTTTAACAATTTTATGCCTATTAAAATGTTATTAACCATCTTCAAGTGATCATCAAAATTATTCAAGTCATGAACAATAGAAATAATAAACATCAATCCCACACATGATATACACAGAGATAGATGTTCATGAGGAAACCCATAAAGTGAGAAAACCTCTTCTTCTTGGAATGGTAGGAAGTCTTTTATGTTCTATACCTCATCAATCTTTGAGCACCAACTCAAACTGAGGCTTCAACCTCTTCTTTAACAAGATGCAACTTGCTGAGAGAACCAACTCTCTAGTTTCTCTAGCACCCACTAGAAGGAAGCACCAACTCCCAGAGTGTTCCAACACCAACTGGATGGAAGCACCAACTTCCAGTCACACAAGAACCAACTTGTATAATAGAGAACAATGGTTCTCCCTTGCACCACCCTACCACCCTAGTTTTTCTGGCTGTAACTAGATGGAAGCTACAATTCCTTGTGTTCAATCACCCACTTGAAACTCTGAGAACAACCATCCTCCCTAGCACCAACCAACCACCCTGATATATAAAACTTTACTTACTTGGACTGTCTCTGATATGATCTTTTACAACTCTATGTTTCCTCTGCTTACTTTAGCTTCTATGCTCTGTTCTACTTCTGCAAACACCATTTCTCTATTAAGCTTCTCTTCTCCATTTAATTCTTTGTCCTGCCTCTCCATTCTCTACACAACGCCTCTGATATCCACTTCAGATATTGCAAAAATTCTACTCCTACACACATGCATCACATTCGATAAAATGCACCCTATCTTCTCTGTTCTGCATGTCTTTCACATGCCGAGTCATCTGCCTGATCATCATTCGAACTCTTTGTCTTCTCTGGAGGTTATACAGAATTGGTTCATCATCAGTAAGCATTATCCTGAGATTCTTTCACTTCTCTGGCAGTTACAGTCAGTCGATTTTTACGTCTTTGGCTTCTAAGCCCCTTCCTTCACGTGACCATTGGCAGTGACCAGGTGCCTATTCAAAAGGTGCTTCACAATATTGGTCTAGTGAGCGCTAGCTCCTTTTTTCGATATGACCTTGGGCGATGAACTTCACGTGACCACACGATTGTGGGCGTGGCCAAAGGCAGTTTGAGGGCAACCCGCTTTTCGCTCCACAATTCACCAAAGAGCTCCACGTATTCCTTTGGTGATACCGTGGTTTTGATTACGGCCCGCTCATGAAAAATTAAGACATGAGCATGTTCTAGCCTCGCAATGTGACGGGACCGTCAATCTCACGGTCTTAACAACGCTCCTGAAATGACGGTTCATATCTCTCCCCTCAAGTCTGCGGATCAGATCTACCCTTCCTAAATCAATGGCTGAGATTTATTTCATGATCCGGGTTCTGGGAGTTTCAAATCTCCAACATCTCTTTTCCCATACTCCAAAATTCTGGAGTTGACAATCCACTGAAGCATGTCCCTCTTGTATCAACAATTGATATCTCCTTCGAGTCTCCGGACTTCAGATATTTCAAATCTGAACTTCTCGTTTCTTCTGACTGGATATCTCCCGAAATGGAATATTTATTGACGTGGGTGAGACATGTAGGCAGTTTAGTGGGGTGTGGAGGCAAAGCCTGGTAGTGGAGTGTGACATGTAGTGGGTAGTGGAGTGTGACGTCGGAGCATGGAGGCGATATGTATGACTGGTTTGGTGGTTTACTCTGAGGGGGGATTAGGTAGTAAGTGGAAATGAGCGAGGGGGGTCTGAGTTAACAGGAAGGTGACATGTATGAGGGTCCCACATGGAANNNNATCATTCATTGAGATTAGCGTATCCTTTTCTTAAATTATCATTTCCTTCCACTTTAGAATGATCTAACGGTTGAAATTCACTTCGGATGATCCGACGGTAGAGGATTTATTTTGGCTCTCTAGATCTTCGGGCTTTGGGTATTTCAAATATCAAACTTGAAATTCTTGAGGTGAGATTTTTTTGAAACTTAACCTCCTCAAATATTTATACCAAACAAATGTTGTTCATTTGATCAATATCTTAGATCACCAGCTCGATCTGACTGTGATGCATCTCTTCTAGATTATCTTGTCCTTCCACTTAAAATGATCCAATGACTGACGAAAATTCGCATAAATGAGATCTCAGATCTTTCCTCGCTTATCTTATTCTTCCACTCGAAAATGATTCGACGGCTGATGGGAATTCAGGTTTGATCTGATGACTGACAGGTATTCAGATATTCAAATTCTCAACCCTTTAGCCCCACTTATCCTATCCTTCAACCTTAAAATGATCCGACGGATGAGTTTAATTCGGGTTTGATCCCATAGTTGACGGGTATTCGGATGATCGAGATCTAATATTTTACCTCGCTTATCCTATCCTTCCACTAATTCAATTCGACGGTTGTCACGTATTCCTCCTGAGATTATCCTCCTTGCAAATGCACTGGATCTAACGGTTGATGGTCCTTTGCGATCAAATCCAATGGATGGTATCTGTTCCTCTCTTGCGCACTTGTTCCTCTTGTCTGGACTCTGATCTAACGATCCATATTCTTCATAGTGTTCGATCCAACGACCATTGTCTCTCTTCTTCCTGAATTTCTGGTATCTCCGACTTAGAAGATTTTCTAAGTGTTCACAGGTCTCGACCTTTGCTCCTCTTATGAGTTCATCTCTTGGACCTCGTCTTCACTTCTGGAAACCGCTATCTCTTTTGAGCTTTCTCATCTTCTGCACTCTCGAGGTTTGGTTTGTTGTTGTTCTTGCCATCAATGACAAGCACATTCTTCCTGCAAACATGCCAACAAACTTTGAATATTGATCAATTAATTTTATTATACTAATGATTATTTTTTATCACTATCATTGTAAGGTACCAGATCTATTATAATAGTCAAAAACATAAATACTTCAGAGAATAAAAAATGAACAATAATAAATGAAACCACAACACCAAAATAATACCTTTATTGATAGGAAACAATGTTCCCTTGCCTATTCGAGGGGGAAACCTCCAACATAGCAGTGCTCTATTACAATAATTCTCAACACAAAAAATTTCATATCCTCGAATCCTATTTATACTAAATATATCTAACCAAAAGAGAAATCTAGAGGAAGATCCTTTTAGAAACAAAATTTATCTATTAGGTGTTCTTACATTTGACTTATTCTTCCTTATTACTAGGCCTTATTAATATCAACCTTTATTACATGGTAAGTATACTATTCTACCTATGTGATGGGTTACATAGGTTAGGTCCCTAACATGCCCTCCCCTTTATAGAACAACATTGTCCTTAAGGCTTGAGATGAGGAAATTGTTGTAGAATGGTGGTCGAATCCTAGGTGGCGTCTTATATAGTTGTATCTTTCCACTGGATTAATGCTTCCTTGATGGTGTGGTGACAGAGTCGATGCTCGCCCTGGTCCAAAACTGCTTGTGGTTGAAACCAGTTAGAACCTTATTCATCGAACCTAGGGAGATTGGTTTTAGTTTGAAACTTAGTTTTAATCACCTCCTTTAAGCATGAGACATGAAAAATAGGATGGATCTTATATTGATTGGGTAGATCTCACTGGTATACCACTGATCCCGCTCGCTTGAGAATTATACAGGGACCATAAAATTTGGGAGAAAGTTTCTGATAGTGTTCATCTTTGAGAGAAGTTTTCTTATAAGGTTGCATTCGAAGAAACACTTGGTCCCCTTTAGCAAATTGACATTCAAAATGACCTTGATATGCTTGTTTCTTCATGCGATTATGATCCATGAGAAAATTTTCTTTGAGGGAACGAAGAATAGCCTCTCATATTGTAATATATTTTTCAACCTCCTGAAATTGCAAAACACTAGGCATGTAGGAGAGAATTGAAGGTGTATTTTGGCCATATACTACCTCAAAAGGAGTCATTTGAGTAACAGTATGGCAAGATGTGTTGTACCACCATTCATCTAGGGGTAACCACTGAGCCCACCGATTTTTCATCTAAGATGAAAAACACCTCAAATATGTTTCCAAACACTTGTTTACAACTTCATTTTGGTCATCCATCTATGTATGATAGGATGTGCTAAGATGTAATTGGGTTCCCTATAGCTTAAACAATTCTTGCTGAAAATTGCTGGTGAAACTTGAATGTCTATCAGAGACAATAGAATGAGGCATGCCATGAATCTTGAAGATATTATCCATGAATATTTGAGTCATTGTGGATGCGGTGAATGGTTGTTGAAGAGAACAAAAATGAGCATATTTGGAAAGAATATCGATGACCACCATGATAAATGATTTATTTCCCAATTTAGGTGAGCCAAAAATGAAATCCATAGAAATATCTCTCCAAATAGTAGGGGGTGGTGGAAGTGGTTGGAGTGTCCCCAGAGATTTGATTGTTTCTCCCTTGTTTTGCTGAAAGACCTCACATTCAACCACAAAGGTGAGGATTTCTTGTTTCATACCATCCCATAAAAAATAATGTTTGACCCTTTCATAGGTTTTGATAAAACCTAAATGCTGAGTTGTGGGTGAAGCATGAATCTCAGAAAGAACCGTGGATTTAATTTGCATCTATTTTCTTAAATACAAATGACCTTTGTAGAGAATCTCTTCATTGTACCAAGAGTACCCTAGAGAAGCTGGATAATTTTGTTCCAATTGTTGGATCATGCTATAAATTTTGGGGTCTTGCCGCCATTCCTGACGAACATCTTGGATCCAATCTATTATAATGAAGGAGAAGGAGAAAATGGACCCTTCTTCTTCATACTTCCTGGAAAGACCGTCAACAACTACATTTTCCTTTCCCTTCCTATAAATGATCTCATAATCCTAGACAAATAGCTTGGTCACCAATTTTTGTTTCTCCAGGGATGAAATTAGTTGTCCCAGAAAATATTTGAGACTTTGATGATAAGTTTTAATTTGGAATAGTTGTTTCAATAGATAAGGACACCATAGATACACAACATGAAGAATAGATAAAATTTCCTTTTCATAATTGGATTGGCCCAAATATCTCTCCGAAATTATTTTTCTAGTGAAGGCCAAAGGCCTATCATCTTGCATGAGGATGACCCCAATTACTTTCACAAAAGAATCACATTCCAATATGAAATCCTTTGTGAATTCTAGAAGTGATAGTATAGGGGTCGAGCGCAAAGTGTCTTTCCAATCTTGGAAAGAGTGATCAATAGCGAGAGTCCAAGTGAAAGCATTCGTTTTAACGAGAGCAGTGAGAGAAGCTACAAATTTTCCATAATTCCGAACAAACTTCCGATAATAGCTCATTAAACCCAAAAAACCACGCAAGCTCTTAAGATTTTTGGGGTGAGGGAAATCTTGCATAGCTTCAATTTTCTTAGGATCCATCCATACACCATCCTTGCTAAAAATATGACCTAAGTGCTCCATTTCTAAGGCTCCAAAGTGTTATAACCCTAAATTTCTCTACACATGCATACATGGTCTTGGCCCTCTTACCTGCATTTTTTCCAAAGCATTGTTAACTAGATCTTCTTAAAAAAACATTTTTTAGAAGATGTGCATGCTCTTCACCATTATTTCCTACGTACATACACTTTTTGCACCACTACATCTCAAATACATACATATGTTGCACCATTGCAACCCGCATATACTTGCAAAAGTTGCAAAAAATAAAAAGTTACAAGGAATTCGTTGAAATTGATGGACTATTAGTAGTTTCCCAACTAATCTACCTGCTATAGCCCGTCACCCAACCGAATGGCCATACTTTTTTCATATAAAAGGAGGTTTTGGGGTCTCATTTCACATCTAAGCATAAGAACATTGAAACTCTACCCCATTTATCTTTCCCTTCTTGCCCAAGATATTTTTGCCTTTTGTGAGAAATTTCCTTAACATTCCCTCATTAGCCCCTTCTTCCTCCATTTAACCCATTCACTTCCCTAGAAGAGATCATAAGTTTGAGAGGAGAAGTTCATACAAGGTGCACTTGGAGCTTGGTGAAGAGGATCCTAGACCAGGTTCGTGGAACGGTGGCCGACTTAGATTGTAAAGGTATAATCTTTGTGTTATTAATAAAAGAATTACATTTTCTTTTCCCAAATGATGGTGTCTTGAATACTTTTATTGATTTATGCTTGAAATTCTAACATCTAACCCTAACTTATATATGGAATAACATGCTTGTAGTTCTCTATCTGTCAATATTTGGATGCAGGTCATCCCTGGGAGGAAGCATGCAGTCAGTGGAACTTCCAAGTGCGAGGAGGTCATCACCAAACGTGGGATTAGAGGTATAGTTACCCGATCTCCTTTTTCCTTGCTTTCTTTATATTCGTTTTGGTATGTTTGGAGTAGTATAGATAATTAATTAAATTTTAGATGGTTAATTGATTTGCCTACATTTTGAACCCTAGTGTAGTTAAAGGGGGGTTTCTCTCACTAGTAGAACTGGCGACCATACTGGGGAAGCCTCTAGGGTTTTTTAAGGGATTTTGGTTTGTTTGATTGATTTGTTTTCCTTTCAAGTTTCTTTGAGTTTTATGAGTCTGTCAAGGGATTTTGGTCAGCTTCAGGTGCAATACTAGTTGTCCCTACCCTGTGTGTCTGATCTTTTCTTTTTTTGGAAAGATACAGAGGTGTACGCGCCCTGTCTTGAGACACCCCCCGTACATACACTCTCTACTCAGTAAACAACCTGCATACATACGCTGGTTGCTAATGCAACATCCCGTGTCTCTGTTTCAAGAAAGTTTTTGAAAAAGAGGGAGTTTGCCTCTTTCTTGATTGAAGTTCAAACTTCTCATGATTTTCTTGGATCAATGAAGAGTCTCTGTTTTACAGCCATATCCTGTGTTAGACTTTAGTTTACTTGTATTTTGAGTTTCTTGTGTTTACTTTTGAAAGGTTTTTAAGAAATCTTTCGAATTATAGATATGCCTTCTTGGATTCTTGAGTGATTCCCTATGATTCACAGTGGGATAAAGATCTGTCTCAGTCTTGTTTTAGTGTTCTTTTTACCCCCTTCACTTTCTTTGAAAAACAAAAAGATTTATTTCAGTTTTTCTCTTTAAGGCATTTAAAAAATAAAAAAAAACTTTTGAGTTTGGTAAAATAGCTAGAGTTGGTTATTTGATAAAAAGGAAAAAGAGTCTATTTTTTAATTTCTTTATTGATTTGTTGAAACACAAGTAGCTTGTATTCAATCGAAAATACGTTTTAGGTTTTCTTTTCAAGATCTTAAAAAAGTTAGTTAAAGAAAAGTTGGTTACAAAGAGTTTGTTGTAAAACTTTGCTTTTGGATTAGAAGTAATTTTACTTTCAAGTTTCATATTTTTCTCCTCTTTTTCGTATCTTATAACATCACTATTTTCACCGCCATATCCCTTGAGTAAATCAAGCCATTAAAAATAATGCATAATACAAAATTAACTAGACGCTTTATGTTTGTAGGGTCAACCAACTAGTTTAGGGTTAGGGCCTTGAATTAGGTTGGAGAGGAAACTCTTCAAGGTTGTTAAACAAACATTGGAGTCAAAGTTAGGGAGTGTTAAAGTCCAGTGTCATAAAAATTTTCTGGGACCCCCCTCTAAAACAGGGGCTACACATGAGGTCGCATGAGGAAAGGCAGTGGAGATAACCCATCCAAATCCAGACTAAATGGAGTGGGGAACACATATTGAGGATCTCTCGTGGGAGTACTATAGACTACATTTTCCTATGGAGCTTTGCGGACCTTGAATCCATTCGAGATCCTCTATTGTCTTCCATAACACTTTCTTTTGACACCCTCGATAGGTTTCAGACTTGTTATCCCGCTCATTGTGATCCGCCCGACTGTCTACTGTACCCTCCTGGTGACTGAATTCGAGATAGAAAATCAGTTGCCCATATTCTAGGGACTTACTCGGGTGACTGCGGGGGTATACCGCAGTACCTAGGGAAGACATCGAGTCATGCTTCACATAGTATACCCGAAGGGGGTTTCCATGTTCGAGTTGCACTTTCACTGGTTAGTTTCTCTTCTGTTGACTAGCATAATTGTTCTTTCTACTAGATAGTTGATTGCTTGATTTGTCTTATAGGAATTTTTCTAGTGTGTGCTTGGTTTTTAAATGCTAGTTAAGTCTTAGAGTGTCGATTGATATTTTCACATAGTGGAATATCAAGAGCTCTGTCGGTCACGAAGGCTTCAGGGCCTACCATTGGTTGCATTGTATACATCTCCGCCACAGTTATGGTGAATACTTGACCAACAAGGGTTGGTCAAAGTAACCAGGCCACAGGAAACTGTGCCTGAGCCTACTCCACGAGGAGACTATTTGACTCTCGAGAACCTACTGTTTTTGAACTTGGGGTGGAAGCTCTCAAGCCAACCAACCCTTCAATTACTGAATTGTCGATGCCAATCTTAGTACAGGTTGTCCCTCCTGAGGTAACACCTTTTAAGTGCCATTTATTCTTACAAGCAACCATGGAAGCAAATGATGCTACTTCATCCGAGAGTCATCATACTCCCAATTCGGCTACTACCACAGGGGGTATTTTTTCTCCTAAACCACCTCCTCCAGTCCCGACCATAGTGGTATCGAGTCCCTTTAGCTCGAGCAGTGGTCCGATACCATCATCGATGACGACCACTGCTCCATTTACACAGAGTGTGACGAGCCCTCCATTCTCATATGGGATGCCCGAATTCGATTTGAACTCAGTCCTTACCTACTCCACCTTATAGACCATGTGTATGGGGGAAGGGAGCTCAAACGCTCCCATGCAAGGGTATACCAAGGCAACTTCAGTCCCCTTTAATGCTATCCCTTATGGTGGGGGTCATATACCTCCTCCGTCTTCCTCTCTCGGTGGTGCTTTCCAGCAACTGATCGGGTCGAATGCTAATTACAACTTGTTTGGAGAAGGAAGTTTAGGACCTTCATCTTACACTGTGCTAGTGGGATATATGTCGTTCTTTTTGTTCGACACGTTTGGGAACAATGCTTTTTATTTGGCTTTTGTCTCGGTTGGGGGAAACCCCGATTTTTGGAAATAGAACCATGTGCAAGGTACTATTCCTACAGAGGGAGAAAGTACATGAGTTTTCTTCTCTTAGGGACTTTGGAATCCTTGGTAGGGATCAGTTCCCTTGCAAGGGATGTTAGTCTGGGGTAACCTCTTCCATGGTCAATGGAACCCCGGGAAGGGTTCATTACCTATGCCCGTCATATTGGCTGGGGGAAACCCCTTCCAAAATCCTTGAAACACAACGTAGGGAGAAATCTCTGCCCAAGCCATGTCATCCAATTACGAGAGTCAACCGATGATATCCCAAAAAACAAAGTTTTCGTACGCTGGTCAAGGTCACGGTTTCTACTAAAACCCTGGCCAACAATCCAACTTTTTATGGCAACCTTGTGCCAGTCAAACTCCAGGACTCTTTTTTCTCGTACATACTACTCAACCTAAACTACCTTTTCTGGAAACATTGCATTTTCTAGACTTGTTAAGGTTGCTCAAGGACCCAATTTGTCATGATCTGCATTGGCCTCCCATGCTAACTAAGTTTCCCTCGAATATTCCAAAATTTGAAGGAAATCCTGACAAAGATCCAGGTGATCACGTGACAACCTTCCACTTATGGTGATCATCAAACTAACTGCGAGATGACTTCATCCAGTTGCACCTTTTTCAACGCTCTCTCTTATTAAGGGTGCCATGAAATGGTATATTGAGCTCGAATGCTCAAGGTATTCTTACTTTAACGACTTGGTGATGGTCTTATTGAACCATTTCCAGTTACCCATGAGATACAATGTCGACACTGAATTGTTGGCCAACTTTGAGGAGACTGAGTCTGACCATATCTCTGATCACATCCGAGAATGGTGGCATTAGAAGAGCTTGATTAAGGTCTAGGTCCCACTGTATTTCTTGCTGGAGTTGTTCCTGAAGTCTTTGGTGCCTTGTGTATCCAAGGCCGTAGCAACTTCTTCATTGTTTTTAGAGGAGGAGATAATGAGAGCACAACACCTTGAACTGGTCTACTCTCTGTCCGGCATGCTCCATGAGATTTTTCCATATGTGCCACGATCCATCCTCGACAAGGAAAATAAAGATTCTGGACCCCATGCCGATGGTATTGTGGGATCAATACAGGAAAAGTCGACTGATCTGTTGTCAAATCAATTACAAAAATTGTAGATACAATAGGCTGCGACCATCCAGAGATTAGGTTCAGTTATTCCACCTACCCAAACTTTAGATGTACACAGTGTGCAGTCGACGAACCCGAAGGCAAACCAACAACCTGAAGAAAATAAGAAACAACAAAAAAAGAAGGGTAAAGGGGAAAAAAAGGCTAATAACAATGTTGGTGGGAGAAAAACGGAGAAGAGGAAGTTGATGTATCTGTGTAACCTTTGCACGGAGGACCAACCAACTTATTTTTTTCCCTCGACTTGTGGAAGCTCATAAGCTATTGGCGCAACAACATCCTACTGTGCTGACGAACCCATTTCCACATGGGTAAAAAATGGTTGAAGCTTCAACATCCTCGAGTGTAGAAGGGGGAAGTCAAGGACCCCCCATGTCTACCAGTAATAACCCAGTCGTGAATGTCTACATGGTGAAAGCTGAGGCTCATGTAATTACTAGGGCCCAAGATTATGGCATATCAAAATCTGCTGAAAAGGGAAAAGAAGGCACAAACCCACTGATTTCTCTCCAAATTGAGAAGATGATGGGAGAAACAATGACACATATCCCGAAAGGTGAGTTCAAGAAAGCTTCTCATAATATGAACATGAGGGTTTCCCAGAACTACTCCGTTGTGGAATATTTGGCAGAAACCCCTTGTGTGATGTCTTCTTTGGAAGTCCTCCAAAGTTTCCCTTCCCAGAAAAAGGCTTTGTTATCCACCTTGGGATCAGTTGAGACTTGTAACCCGGGAGTGATCAATCTCGATCCAACCAAATTGAAACCCTATCTCCCCTACCACGTTGCATTTTAGATAGTAGTGGCTTACACCATGAAATCATTTACTCGAAACATTTTCCATATAGTGGTTGACGTGGATTCCTCGACTTGCGTGATGTCACTGGTGTGTTGGAAGACCATTGGACATCCCGGTTTGTCTACGTCACCTACGTTTCTTACGATGTTCAACGGTCGATTATTCAGAACATATGGAATCATTCCTTCTTTCCCCATGCAGTTATGAGTAAAGACTGTGTGCGTCTAAGTTGAAGTGGTCGATGCGCCTCTCGACTACAACCTTTTGTTAGGGAGGAGTTGGACCTATGCAATGCATGCACTGGTTGCTACAATTTTTTGGCTCTTGTTGTTTCCACATGAGGGCCAGATTATGACCATTGACGAGTTGTCCTTTTCCCGTCCTGACCCTTCATCAGGGGAATCCACCGTCCCGATGATTGATAATCCTCAGCCCAACACCGTCAACTTAGGGTTTGGTTTGTGTCCATCATTGATGGGTACTTTCGATTACCCGCCACCTTTTGGCGATGTCAACCTTATATCCTCTTCCCCCAACTAGCATATGGATAAAAAATTTCAAATGTCGTCCTTTCAAACAACTTAATTTCACGATCCGTTGTATCTTCCTTCCCCATCGACTTCGATGGAAGGGACAGAGCATTGTGCCATGTCCATGCCCTTGTTCGTGGATGAATTTGCGTACAACATTGTCCAACAATATTCGGTTGACCCTGATCTAACTCCCGCACATGAGTTACATCTAGTTCTTGGGCCTATTTGGCTTCAAGGTTCCCTTTCCACTATAGATCCTTTAGACTTGGTCTTTCGCTCAAAAGAGGCGATTCTTGAGGCATTGACTAGTCCAGATAGACCCTGGGATGATCTACATCATAGATCTTACTTCCTCCTGGAGTTAATGAGAATAGAGGCAAGTGAATTTGTTTTGACTGTGAATGGAGATAGCTCTTGTCCCATTAATCCTATCACTACACATGCAGTTTATGCCAAGGGTAATATTCAATGAGTATCGATTCCCATAGATATTTTCAGTACCCCTGGCATTGTGGAAAGTTTTTTCGTCGGAGCAAACTGCTCCCCTGAAGAGATTTGAATTTATATAGAGTTATTTAAGGAATTCTACGATGTGTTTGCCTGGTCTTACGAGGAGATGCTAGGAATAGACCCAATAATTGTCTAACATGAAATAACGACTTATTTTGATGCCAAGTCGGTCCGATAGAATATTCATCCAATAAATCCTAGGAAAGATAAAACAATTAAGGCTGAAGTAGAGAAACTTCTTAAAGATAGTTTTATCTACCCCATGTAGTTGACGGAATGGGTGTCAAACCCCGTTCTAGTTAACAAGAAGCAGGGTACGATTCGCGTGTGCATGGACTTTCGTGACTTGAACAAGTCATGTCCGAAAGATAATTTTCCCACCCCATTCATCAATCAAATTGTCGATGAATGTGCAAGCTGTGAGGTCTTTTCATTTATGGATGGTTTTTCGAGATATAACCAGATTGAGATCAAACCTGAAGACCAACATAAAACAACTTTTATTTGTCCTTGGGGCACGTTCATGTATCATAAGATGCCTTTTGGCCTGAATAATGTTGGAGCCACTTTTCAGCGGGCCATGTCATTTTCTTTCCACGACCTTAGACATATAGTCGAGGCATATATTGATGATGTAGCATCATGCTCTTGCAAGAGATCTGATCATCCGACACACCTTTGACTAATCTTCGAATGATGTCACTACTATCGGATTCGCCTGAATCCTAACAAGTGAAGTTTTTGTGTGACGTCATGTTGTCTCTTAGGTTTCATTGTTTCAACAACAAGGATCATGGTTGATCCTCTCAAGGTTTAGGCGATAGTTAAATTACCTTCCCTGTGCACAATACACTAGCTTCGGAGCTTACAGAGGAAAGTGAACTTTCTTCGGCGTTTTGTTGCAAACTATGCTGAGATCACTAAAGGGTTTATGCATCTGTTGAAAAAGAGAGTTCCATTATGTTGGTACAAAACTTATCAGCGCTATTTTAAAGCATTGAAACATGCCCTTACGTCTGCCTCTTTGCTCCGTGCTCTCGATTATAACAGTTTCTTGTTGTACTTGGCTTCTACAGAATTGACCATCGGCATGGTCTTGGTTCAAGAGGATGATTTTCTTGAGGAGCATGTTATTTATTACTTGAGTCGAGGCCTGGTTGGGCCGGAACTCAACTATTCCCATGTTGAGAAGCTTGCTTTGGAAAGAATGCATGTTTTCTAGTGGTTCTGTCATTACATTTTGCTTCACAAGAACACTATCATTGTCGTTGTGAACCCTTTCCAATATGTGTTGACACAATGGATCATTGGAGAAAATATCAGTAGATGGATTGTAATCCTCCAAGAATTTTACTTGGATTTTGTTTCCGCGAATTCCAAAAAGTTGTTGGTCTTTACCAAACTTATTTCGGAACTTTTGGTCAAGTCTAGTGATGTCACACTCAAAAAATCGCCTATCAAAGGAGATATTTTTCTAATCACATCTTCAGACCCTTGGTATGGATATATACTAGTATATATCCAAACTTTGAAGTGCCCTACTTCTTCCTCCCACGATGACCATCGATGAATTCTCCATCATGCACGAAACTATCTCATACTCGATAACACTTTGTATCGTCGAGGTGTAGATTGCATTCTTTGTCGATGCCTTCTCCATAAAGAAGCATAGCTCGTTTTGAATGATTGCCACACTGGAGCATGTGGTGGTCACTTTTCTGGGTTGGAAACAACCCAAAATATTGTATGTGTCGGTTACTTCTAGCCTACGTTAATAAAGGATTGCGTTGAGGTGGTAAAGAAGTGACACCCATGTTAGATCTTCTCTTGGAAGATGTAGGCACATCCTGATCCCATGTTTCCTATCATTGTTGTTGGTCCTTTCACCAAGTGGGGGATTGAATTTACTACATGTCACTCGACTTCATTCAGGGGGCATCATTACATCATCGTAGTGGTAGACCACTTTACAAAGTGGGTTGAGGCTATGCCAGCATTTAACAATGATGGAGAAACAATAACTCTTTTAATTTTTAACCAAATAGTAGCAAGGTTCGGCATCCCAAAGGATATTTTCACTGACCATGGTAGTCATTTCCAAAAAAAAATGATGACCAACTTAACATCAAATCTCGGGTTGAGGCAAGAAAATCCATCACCTTACTACCCACAAGAGAATGGTCAGGTTGAAGTTGTGAATAAGTCTCTCAATACTATTCTTCAGTGGATGATCAATTATGCCAAGTCAAATTTGCATTTGATGTTCTACGCAACGTTGTTGGCCTACCGAACGTCTGTAAAGGCTGCCACTAGTTTCGCACCTTTTCAAATCGTATACAGGTTGGAATCAGTCTTGCCTATTGAGTGCTAGATCCCATCCTTAAAGTTTGCAATGGAATTATTGTCGGACACTTCACCGCTTGAGGAATGCCTATTATATCTCGAGAAGCTCGATGAGCAACGTTGTGATGTAGCATCATCCAATGAGGCTCATAATCAATGATTCAAGTGTCAGTATGATCGGTCTGTTTGTCCTCGTATTTTATCCAAAGATGATCTTGTCCTGGTCTATGATCAAGACAAAGATCCCCTGGGGGTAGGAAAGTTCAAAACCATGTGGTTCATATTGTTCATCGTGAAAGAGGTATTAAATAAGGGCACTTACTGTCTAGTTGAATTTGAAGGAAATTCCTTGGTGGTGCCTAGAAATGGGCTCTACCTTAAGAAGTATTACTCTTAGATTGGTCACCTGGGTGACTTCTTGTACATATGTATAGTTCTTATACAGTTTTTTGACTTTTTGTTTTATGGATGTGTAGTTATTTATGTTTTCTTTTTCACTATGGAAGATTTCAAGTGAATCAAAGGTGTTCTTTGGGTTCGCGGATGGCTCTAGCCGACACACTCGGAGGCTTGCTTCCATAGCTTGGGTGATTTTCACACCTGAAGTCTAGTTACTATCTTCCGGAGGTATTTTTCTAGGTGACGCCACAAAAAATGTCAACGAGTACAATGTAGTGATAGATTTGCTTCGTGATGCCTTGTCGCATGGGATTTCACACCTTCGGGTCTACTTATATGCTCAATTGGTTGTGTCCACGTTAAATGGATTTTACTGCGTTTATGACCCTACTTTTCACCGACGTTTCCTTAGGGTACATCTCTTAGAACATTATTTTGATTACATTACATATATCCATGTTCTTAGGAGATTTAATCACATGACAGATACTCTAGCTAATCAAGTATTAGATTGGCATGTTGCACACACATAAACATGTACATAAATTTGTAAAAAATGTGATCCATAACACAAATAATATGTATATATATATATATCAAAAGTGTCAAGAGTACATAGGTGGGAACAAACATCTCAAAAATAAGGTTCGGTATACAACATTGGGCTTATTCCCTCAAAAAATATACAATGGTTCCCTCGGCACATAAAAGTCTAGGATTTATAAGATGGGGGCCTATTTCCCCTGCTATAGTGAACGACGACGTTGGATAAATTTCGGAAGAGCTGGACCCAAGTCTGTGGCACCACCACTACATGAGGTTGCATAGAAGGTGGGAGATCCTCGATCTCGGCCATGGGTACTATACGAGTGAGAGTGGTGAGGTTGTGCTCCACCCATCTCAAAAATCCTCAGCCTCTCCGACTGGATGTCCCCCTGCAACTATTGGTCTGCCTGCTGCTGTTGGTCCCGCCTCTAGTCAAGGATGTCATTGAGTCCTCATAAAGTCTGTCGGGCGCACTAGTCCCACATATGTACATAACAGATACATGAAAGTCAATACTCTAATACAAACATATAAATTATATATATTAAAAACAATTAATAAAATTAAATAAAATTAAAGAACATGTTACCTATCTCTCCTTTCTCCTCTCAGGGAGGCATGGGCATGTCCAGATCTCTGGAAAAGTTGATTCCAACATAGCCGTAGTCCTCTATTGTTGGTATTTGTCATGCCCACCAGTAAGAAAATGTGTCATTGAAGGCCTCTATGGTCCTCCATCCCCCCTGTTGTGGAAGAAATGATGACCATTTGCATATTGTTGGGAAGGAGACCACATTCCCCCACAGAGTCTCTCTAGGACTAAGGTTGGGCACTCTCTCTCGAAGAAAGAGAATAAAATAGTACCAAACCCAAATTTTTTTTTGCTGCATAGCCAACACTCTGTCAGTTGTCTCTTCATGCATGTGAGCATGGTCATACTCCATTCAAATATCTGTTCCTCCTGGCACTTAATAGCACAATGCATGTGTGTTCGAGAAGCATGGTCAAGGGCCACAGATCCAGTAATATGCAAAATAAGTAGCATGATCACTCTCAAAGACAGACTCATGATCTTGTGAATAGGAACCTGAGAACCTACTTTCTCAATGCCGACCTCACAGTACATCTGAATGTAGTCCTGAATGTTAGAAGGTTGAGGGGGAAATGTCCTTAGATTGACTGTGTAATGTTTCCCTAAAAGTCTTTTTTTTTTCTACTTTTCTCTTAAGGGAACTTAAACTTATTTTCTTCATTAAGATCCATATCAAACTTCTCTTTCTAAGTAAGGTGAATTAAGGGACTATACCTAACATAAACACAAGGGTGGTGGATATATTTGGACTCAATCAAGGATCTACTTACAATTACAAGGTAGATCACATTGATGCTTCGTATAAACTATACTACCAGCCTCCACGAGGACTACTTACATTTATATATGAATATGAATATGCTACCATAATATAATCAAAACTTCTATCCTCACCAACTTATTTACGCTGATAGGTATGTCACCATAACTTATATCCCAATCATGCAAGTAAGACTTACCATGGGTATCTACGTATGATCATCTTTGAATCCTAAGGTGATAGAATGATTTCCTCGGAAATAGGGAGAGATGCTAATTAAATGTATTTCGATTTGTGTGACAGTTATCGCATGTGAGCTTTATGATATGTAAGGTGTTCTCTAAGGTTAGTTATCCTTGTCAAATACTTATGCCTCCCTGTCAGTTCTATCTAAACCAACTTTGGCATAGGGTTTTCTTTCCGTTAACCGAATTCGATGGTTGTGAGGGAACCCTAACCAGAACTGAAGGTAAGGATTAATATGAGAAACTCTGGGTGGTCTGTTATCATGAGTACTACGTGGATATGAGGTGGATACTCTAGGGTACGATTGTAAAGGATTTGATGGCTACCATCCAAGATAATTAAGGTGTTCTGAATGCATTTCCTTTGACACTATCACGTGCTTAAAGTGCCCCACCGGAGGTCTGCCACCTTGCCCTAACTACGAAAAATAGGTACATGCCCTCATTAAAGAACTATGTGACTAGCTGATGGTTATCCCAAGACTACCAATCCATTTTTTGATTTTGGCTTTGTGTTCCCTGCGAAAAAGTCTCGCGGTTACTCCTAGTTATTAATCTTTTCTCGTGTATCTCTATTTTGGCAATGCCTCTGTATATTTCCATTTTGACACTGGATCTATACATAAATCCGTTGGAGTGGGAAGACTGTTATCCCTTACCCGTGATTTCCTCTCAATTTTCTCTTGGAGCGATGTGTAAAACGGAAGGTCACCCAGTGACTTACCACTCCTAGACCTTGTCCACAAACAAATTTAATTACTACCACTACGCCAAATAATTACACCTCCTGATATTGGATTTGAAGAAGTGACACCCTTACAACATGGCCACTCACTCTTCCACTGAATTCTTACCTTCCAAGATCTGTCTTGAATTTCAGTATTGGGCGCCCACATATATACCTCTCATTTTGACTACATCAGGATAAGCACATAAACATCGAGAACAACAGGCTGACCATAGTGACATTCATAATTTATTACAGAAACACACTTCAGTCGTAGCTTCCTTGGAAGTAACATTAGATCGTTCCAAGCAACATCATGTTGCTTACCTGGTTGGTCAATAATGTCAAACTCCAGAGACATGACAAGTGGATGACAGTCGAGACAGTGTAGAGAAAGTTCCCTCTGTTGGTGGAAAAAGTAGGGATGCTTCCAGATCTAAACATGGAGTAATTGGACCAATAAGGAAGGACATCAACCTTCCTTAGGAAGCACACATCAGAGCACAAGTCGTCTGCAACAAGCAAGTAGAGAATGAGAAGTAATTCTATGATAGTTTTTTGATCGTTGTCAGCGTCAGTCAATATTTTATTTTAATAAAGCATTCTGTTAAGGACCTAACCCCTCACGTATGTAGAAAAATATATTCGAATTTAACAAAGGTCAATATTAATAAGGCCTTGTAATAAGGCAGAATAAGTCGAATGTAAGAATACCTAATAGAAGCTTTCGCTTCTAGAAGGATCTTCCTCTAGATGGTTCTTTTGATAGACATATTTAGTATAAATAGGAGTTGAGGGTATGAGAACCCTAGCTTGGATATTATTATAATATAGCTCTTCTCATCTGGAGTTTTCCCCCTCGAAGAGGCTTATGAACATTGCTCTCAGAATGAAATTTCTCCTTCTGGTGTTATTTTGATATCATTTCAGTGTTATTGTGGTGTTTTTCTTGTTATATTGTTGTTTATCTTCCATTTGTAGCATATATTATTTATGTTATGCATATTTTTAATATCTGGAATATTACAAGTGGTATCAGAGAACTTTCCTCGACAGTAAATTGTGGGTTAATTTATTTTTAGGGTAGATATTTATTCCGACATATTTAAACTATAAAGATCTGTCGTTAAGTGCATAAAGTTGTGGTTGAGGGATTCATACACGTAGTAAATACAAGTGGTTCATAAGATCACATTTGTTGGCCACCCTTGTAACCCCTGTTGGTACCCCTTCGAGTGGTAGCACATCAGAAAACACCTATATACGGATCAACCTTGATTTCCTGAAGCCTTCTTTAGATAAACCGATCAACCTCCTGACTGCTATAGTATCACAGAGAACAACACTCGGGAAGATACTCTCTAGTACCTGGGTAGTCGGGTAGTATGGCTAAGGGCACGGTCTAGCCTCCTTAGTTGGTGCCCTGAGATATTGGGCCGAGTACTACTACTAGACCCCACACATATATCAGAGAGCTATAGCACAGGGCAAACCCTTGTCTGTAGAACCCTTGAATACCTAACCCTTGGGGATGGGAACGAAACTAAAACAGATAAGATCTATTTCCACGCAACTGTGTTCGAGTTGCCAAATCACTACACATTTCTTCCTGGTTAAGCATTTGGGCATTTCATCACTGCATTATTCTTCAGACCAGAGTATAACTCCACAGGTTAAAAAAAAAATGAGTCTGGAAATTTTTGCACCATTATTTGAGACCTATTCCATTGGATTTATCTCTTTTCCCTTATCACATTCATACTTATCATTTTTTAGAAATTGTTTTGACCTCGCCCGCCCCATTTTTGTTCCCTCGTCATCATGGCCTATACCCATATAGAAGACTTGGAAACTCGCTTCAATACCTTGCATTCTAATTCCACAAAGACCCAACAAGAAGTGAGACATATCAGTGCCAATATTGCCACCATCAATCAAAACATGCACTCCTCTATCGCCGCATCAATCACCGAACTCAAATAAGACCTCAAATAAGACAGGACTACCCAACTTGAATCTGTCATTTTGATGATTTGCACCAAGCTGCATATCCCTGTAGATCCCCCTTTATCTGACCCACCTTTGCATACCAAAGTTGAAACTTCCTCTCATTCCCACAATTTTCAGCCCCATCACTTTCAGCGTGACCTACGCCTTCTGCGAGTGGATGTGACCAAATTTGATGGCTCAGATCCCACTGGTTGTGTAACTCATATGGAACATTATTTCTCTTTGTACGACATTACATATGAATTGGCCAAACTCCGGTATGGTGTTCTCCATCTAGATCAAGAACGTTGGCAATGGTGGCAATGGAGAAAAGCTTCTCGTCAAGGGTATATTGCTTGGACACACTTTGTGGCAGATCTTTATGAATGCTTTGACACTGACACCAACTATTTAGGTCGTTTGAGAAAGTTGAAACAATCTTAATAGTGGAAGACTTTATATATTCTTTTGAGCGACTGGATTTTCGTACAGAGAGCATGTCTGATGCTTTTTTCTGAGAATGTTTTATCAGTGTCCTCAAGGATGAGATTCATTCCCATGTCCTCATGGCTCAGCCTCAGAGTTGGGTGGAGGATACTAAAAGAGATAAGGAAGCACAACAGGTTGTCTCTTCTCAAAACCGAAAACCCCCCTTTATTCCTGTAGAAAATCCAGGTCCTATCAGCAAGACTTCTTGGTCTGTCTTTGACCAAGCTAAGTCACTAAGTTTTCTGCTGTCATAAATTGTTTTACTGCTGTTTTATAACA
>SNQJ01S0146520.1:0-23899 GCA_010110895.2 Picea sitchensis
CGTTACAATTGGTATCAGAGCAGCAATTGGTACGTTACAATTGTACACATTTTTTATTGGTCGACAACAGGCCAAATCACAATCATTATGGCAAATAATCTCAGTTGTATTTTGTAACCCATCTTATTTGAATATAGAATATTTGTGGTTTTTTTTATGGTGTTTTCCAATCTCTGGTATTGCTTTTCATTTTATTTTGTACTTTTTTTTCCTATGTGTCATTAAACACGGATGACAAGATTTTCTTTCTGCTACCCAATTCTTCAATTTAAATAAAGACTACTCTGATTGTTGCTTACATTTTACATGGAAGAATAATTCTTCATAGGCCATACTTACATGGCACCGACCCTATACTTAAAGAAAGAAATTTGAGGACCCATCCTTCTTTCATTCTTTCGGTCCCATAAATAGAATGAATTAATGAATTACAACAAGGCAACTCAAGTGTTGATGCCATGTTCCTGTTCAATAGCTTGCATATATTTCAACTTCTTCTATTTCATAATATCCATGCATATATACTAATATGAGTACTATTGGAATAAATATAAAAACTTCCTCATAGCCAATTATCTAGCCACCAGGTCTCGGGTTTGCAGTATTCAACAACTATGTTCTATGTTCCATCATATACATCTTGCAGCCAAGGACCTTCCATGATCTGCAATTTATGGTTTAACTAATGATAACTCACATTTTGGCCACTGAGCCCCAAGTTTGCAATTTCCAACAACTATGTCCCTTGTTCCGTCATATACTTCTTGCAGCCAAAGAACTTCCATGATCTGCAACTTATGCTTTAACTAGTGATAACTCACCAATGGTTAGAAACAACTATGTCCCCTGTTCCATCAGATACATCTTGCAGCCAAAGAACTTCTGTGATCTACAATTTATGCTTTAACTAGTGATAACTCACCATGGGTTCAAAAAGATTGGGATTAATAAAGGAACAATTGATTTTCTTCTTTGGTATACTTAGCCCTTTTCCCTTTTTCTTCTTCACGTCTATTATCGCTTTTTGGTTATAGAGTTAGTCGCCTTTCTATCATCACAGGTTCCAAGGTTGGCGGACTGACACATATTCATCTCCATCTATATCCTCACATGATGAATCCGACCGACCACTGTTCCATTCCATACATAGCCAATCTTATGACCACGGTTGTCGGGTTGGCACTTTCAAACTTTGCTGCTTCTTGTTGCGTTATATACATCTTGCAGTCAAAACTTTTGTGGTTTCAATGAAATTTGTGAACCGAAGATCATCCTGCAAATTGGGAGATGATTTGCATTTGAAACAGAAATAATCCATGACTATATATTAGTATGAATACTATTCAAATAAATATCAAAACTTTCTCCATTAATAAATTAGTATGAATATTATTGAAATAAATATGAAAAATTTCGGTTGGCCAATACTTAGCCAATTAGCTGGCCACCAGGCCCCGGGTTTGCGGTATCCAACACCTATGCCCATCGTTCCATTATATACATCTTGTAGCCAAAGAACTTCTGTCATATGCAGTTTATGCTTTTACTAATGAGAACCCAACAGGGGTTCGAAAACATTGACATTAATAAAAGAAAACAAATGATTTCAACTGTCAGATACTTAGCCCTTTTCTCCTTTTCTTTCTCCCGTCCATCATCTCTTTCTGGTTATATACTTAGTCATATTTCTATGATCGCAGGTTGTAGGGTTGGAAAGATGATATCTTCATCTCCATGTATATCCTGACATGACGAATCCAACTAACCATTGTTCCTTTCCATACTTAGTCAATTTGATGGTTGTGGTTACCATGTTAACACATATGAACTCGCCTTTTCTTCTTTCCGTCTATTATCACTTTCTGGATATATACTTAGTTTCCTTTCTATGATATCTGGTTCCAGGGTTGGTGGACTGGCATGTCTTCATCTCCATCTATATTCTCACATGCTAAATTCGATTGACCGTTGTTTCTTTCCATACTTAGTCAATTTTATGGCCGTGGTTGCCAGGTTGGTGCTTACGAACTCAGTTGTTTATTATTCCGTGATATACATCTTTCACTCAAAAAATTCGTGATCTACAATTCCACTGCGCATTCCTCGCATACATTAAATTCGTTCAAAGTATCCGTCGTTGCCTTCCATCCCCACCAACTTCATGTCCTTCCTGATATACATTAATTGTACTCTTACTAGTGACAACTGGACACACTGGTATGAAATAATTGGCACCCGCTCCTCTGCCATATACAAATTGAATACTAGAATCCAACATCGTCCCCTCTTCTTTGTTACACATTATGAATTCAAATGTTCTGAGCTATACAATTTGGTCATCTGGGCCTTGCGTCTTCTGGTGATTTCTGTGTTCCATACTTGCACACTTTTTCGATTGTGGGTTTCCGGATTGACGACCTGAAAATTGTGTTTCGAATTTTTCGTGAGCTACAAACAATGCCTCGAGTTCCGCAATATACAATTTGTCCATAGGAATGTATAAAAACTCTTAATTCTCCTCTTCCCCCCCCCTCTATTATCCCTTTGTTTTTCTATATTTAGTCGCAACTATATGATCATGACCTCATGGATTTGCAAATTGGAAACTCTTTATCTATATATTCACACCATGAGCCCAACCAACCACGGTCCCTTTCAATACTTAGCCAATTATCTGATCACCGGGACCCAGGTTTATGGTATCCAACACCTATGTCCCTTGTTCCATCATATACATGTTGCACCCAAAGAACTTCTGTGATCTGCAATTTATGCCTGTACTAGTGATAACTCAACATGGGTTCAAAATGATTTAAATTAATAAGAGAACAATAGATGTTCTTCTGTGAGATACTTAGCTCTTCTTCCCTTGTCTTCTTTCCGTGTATTATCGGTTTCTAGTTATATAGTTAGTCTCCTTCCTATGATTGCAGGTTCCAACGTTGGCATGTTGACATATCTTCATCTCAATCTATATCCTCACATGACGAATTCGATCGACCGCTGTTCCTTTTCATACTTAGAAAATTTTATGCCCGCGATTGCCAGGTTGGCGCTTTCAAACTCTGTTGCTTCTTGTTTCATGATATACATATTGCACTCAAGTATTCTATGATCTACAATTCCACCATGGAATCCTTAGTCCTATTAAGATAAAATAACATACAAAAATTTGTAGTTGATGTAAATTGCTTCTCTTCTGCCTTCAACTAGAGTTTGTCGGCCTCAAACTATATTTCATAGCTAGTGATGTTTTTTCCATGGTTCATGTCTTACTATGGTTTCATAGTTATGAGAGAAAGTTTTTTTGTGTGAGTGATATAGTTTTTCTCTCCCTTTTTTTTCCCTCTTCTAAACTGTGTTTTTGCTTCTATACTTTCTCATGTTTTTGTGCTCGTGGGTTCCCAGTGTGGCAAACTGACAAATCGTTACCGAATGACCATCGTTCGGTTGCATACTTAGCCAATTTTATGGACGCGGCTTCACGGATAGGTTCTATAGAACTATGGTAGCTCATGTTCAGTGTATACATCTTGACTACCAGACTTCGACATCATCCCCTCTTTTGTGTTACACATTATACATTCAAATGTTCCAAGCTATACAATTTGGCCGTCTGGGCCTTGCATCTTCTGGTGATTTCCGTGTTCCATACTTGCACACTTTTTCGATTGCGGGTTCCCGGATTGACAGTGTCAAAATTGTTTTTCAATTTTTTCGTGAACTGCAAACAACTCTCGGAGTTCTGCAATATACAATTTGTCTGCAGGAATGTATAAAAACTCTTAATTCTCCTCTTCCCCCCCCTCTATTATCCATTTGTCATTCTATATTTAGTCACATCTATATGATCATGGCCTCAAGGATTCACAAATTGGAAACTCTTTATCTATATATTCACACCATGAGCCTGACAGACCGTGGTCCCTTTCAATACTTAGCCAATTATCTGATCACAGGGACCCAGGTTTGCGGTATCCAACACCTATGTCCCCTGTTCCGTCATATACATGTTGCACCCAAAGAACATCTGTTATCTACAATTTATTCTTGTACTAGTGATAACTCAGCAGGGGTTTGAAAGGATTTGCGTTAAGAAGTGAACAATAGATGTTCTTTTGTGAGATACTTATCCCTTCTTCCCTTGTCTTCTTCCCATGTATTATCAGTTTCTAGTTATATACTTAGTTGCCTTTCTATGATCATGGGCTCCAGCATTAGCATGTTGACATATCTTCATCTCCATCTATATCCTCACATGACGAATCTGACCGACCGCTGTTCCTTTTCATACTTAGCCAATTTTATGCCCATGGTTGTTGGGTTGGTGCTTTCGAAGTCTACTACTTCTTGTTCCATGATATACATATTACACTCAAGTATTCTGTGATCTACAATTCCACCATGGACTCCTTAGTCCTTTTCCCCTTTTCTTCTTCTCGTGTATTATCGCTTTCTGGTTATTTACTTAGTCACCTTTCTATGATCGCAGGTTCTATAATTGGCAAGATGAAATATCTTCATCTTCATCTATATCCTCACATGACGAATCCGACCGACCGTTGTTCCTTTCTAGACTTATCCAATTTTATGTCCACAGTTTCTCGGTTGGCATCTTCGAACTCTGCTACTTCTTGTTTTGTGATTTGTTGTATCCATCATTATGTTCTCTGTTGGCAGTATCCAACACTTATGTACCCTATTCTGACATATCCATCTTGCACCAAAAGAACTTTCATGATATGCAATTTATGCCTTTACTAGTGAGAACTCAATAGGAGTTTGAAAGGATTTGCATTAATAAACGAACAATGGATGTTCTTCTGTTAGATACTTATCCATTTTTCCCTTGTCTTCTTCTCATGTATTATCTCTTTCTAGTTATATACCTAGTCACCTTTCTATAATTGCGACATCGCCATCTATATCTTCACATGACGAATCCGACCGACCACTGTTCCTTTCCATACTTAGCCAATTTTATGCCCACGGTTGTCGGGTTGAAGCTTTCGAGCTCTGCTACTTCTTGTTCCATGATATACATCTTGCATTCAAAATTTTTGTGATCTACAATTCCACCATGAACTCCTTATTCCTTTTTCCCTTTTCTTCTTCCCGTCTATTATCTCTTTCTGGTTATTTACTTAGTGGCCTTTCTATGATCCTGACTTATAGCGTTGGCGGGATGACATATCTCCATCTTTGTCTATATCCTCACATAACAAATCCCACCCACTGTTGTTCCTTTCCATACTTAGCCAATTTTATGGCCGCGGTTCCTGAGTTGGCGCTTTCGAACTCT
Source organism: Picea sitchensis (assembly GCA_010110895.2). Taxonomy (NCBI): domain Eukaryota; kingdom Viridiplantae; phylum Streptophyta; class Pinopsida; order Pinales; family Pinaceae; genus Picea; species Picea sitchensis. The sequence goes on from SNQJ01S0146520.1 coordinate 5,303, forward strand.
ACTACTTCTTGTTCCATGATATACATCATGAACTCAAAACTTATGTGAGCTACAATTCCACCTCCGACTCTTTGAACTCACAAGCTTCACTCTACCACGACTTACAAATGTTTCAAAGTATCTGTCACTGCCATCCATCCCCACTAACTTTTTTTCCTTCCTAATATACATTAGTTATGCTCTTACTAGTGACAACTTAGCCAATTTTAGCCATACTTAGCTAATTTATGTCCGCGTTTTATGGGTTGGTGCTTTTGAGCTCTGTTTCTTCTTGCTCTGTGATATACATCTTGCACTCAAAATTTATGTGATCTACAATTCCACCATGGATTCCTTAGTCCTTTTCCCCTTTTCTTCTTCCCGTGTATTATCGCTTTCTAGTTATTTACTTAGTGGCCTTTCTATGCTACGCATCTTCCAGTGTTGGTGGGATAACATATCTCCATATCCATCTATATCCTCACATGATGAATCCCACCTACCGTTGTTCCTTTCCATACTTAGCCAATTTTATGGAAGCGGTTACCGGGTTGGCGCTTTCAAACTCTGATGCTTCTTTTTCCGTGATATACATCATGTGCTCAAAACTTCCATGATCTACAATTCCACCGCTGACTCCTAGAACTCACAAGCTTCACTCTACCAGGGCTCACAAATATTTCAAAGTATATGTCGTTCCCTTCCATCCCCACTAACTTCCTGCCCTTCCTAATATACATTAGTTATGCTCTTACTAGTGACAACTGGACACACTGGTACGAAACAGTTGGCATCAGACCCTCCACAATATACAAATTGACTATCTTATTCTGACATCGTCCACTCTTCCATGTTACAGATTATGCATTCAAATGTTTCGAGTGATACAATTTGAACGTCGGGGCCTCATGTCTTCTGGAGAGACCTTGCCAGCCTATTTTGGATCCTCCTGTTGACGGGTTCACAAAATCTTGAACACTATTTTGGGTTGGCTCTTTCTAACTCTTCTCGTTCTTTTTCTGTGATATACATCTTGCACTCAAAAATTTTGTTATCTACAATTCCACCGCACACTCAACCCTTTTTCTCTTTTTTTCTTCCCGTGTGTTATCGCCTTCTGGTTATGTACTTAGTCGCCTTTATATGATCGTGGGTTCCAGCATTGGTGGGCTGACATATCTTCATTTCCATCTATATCCTCACATGATGAATACAACCGACCGTCGTTCCTTTCCATACTTAGCTAATTTTATGGCCGCGGTTGTCGGTTGGCTCTTTCAAACTCTGCTGCTTCTTGTTCCATGATATACATCTTGCACTAAAAAATTCCTTCATCTACAATTCCACCACAGACTCCTTGAAATCCCAAGCTTCACTCTACCATGGTTCACAAATGTTTTGAAGTATCTGTTGCTTCCTTTTATCCCCACTAAATTCCTGTCATTCATAATATACACTGGTTATGCTCTTACTAGTGACAATTGAACACATTGGTATGAAACAACTAGAATCCGTCCCTCCGCAATATACAAATTGACTATCAGATTCCAACATCGTCTCGTCTTTCGTGTTATAGATTATGCATTCAAATGTTCGAAGCGATACAATTTGACTGTTGGGGCCTCATGTCTTCTGGGGAAGCCTTGTCACCCTAATTTGGATCCTTGTGTTGACGCGTTCAGGAAATCTCCAATTCTCAGTCACTGTTTTGGGTTGCCGCTTTTTAACTCTGCTTCTTCTTGTTCCATGATATACATCTTGTACTCAACATTTTAGTGATCTACAGTTCCACCACACACTCCTTATCCCTTTTTCCCTTTTCTTCTTCCCATGTATTATCGCTTTCTAGTTATATACTTAGCCACCTTTCTATGATCACGGGTTCCAGCATTGGTGGTCTGACATATCTTTATCTCCATCTATATTCTCACATGAAAAATCTGACCGACCGTTGTTTCTTTCCATACTTAGCCAATTTTATGGCCGCGGTTGTCGGGTTGGCGGTTTCGAACTCTCTTGCTTCTTGTTCCGTGATGTACATCTTGCACTCAAAACTTTTGTGATCTACAATTCCACCACAGACTCCTCAAATTCACAAGATTTACTCTACGACGGTTCAAAAATGTTTCAAAGTATCTTTCACTGCCTTCCATCTCCACTAACTTCTTTTCCTTCCTAATATACATTTCTTATGCTCTTACTAGTGACAACTGCACACACTGGTATGAAACAGTTGGCATACGGCCCTCTGCAATATACAAATTGACTATCGAGTTCCGACATCATCCCCTCTTCTGTGTTACAAATTATGCATTCAAATGTTCTAAGCGATACAATTTGACCGTTGGTGCCTCACATCTTCTGGGGAGACCTTGTCATCCTATTTTGGATCCTCGTGTTGACGACTTCATGAAATCTCCAATTCTTAGTCATTGTTTTGGGTTGGCACATTCGAACTTTGTTGCTTCTTGTTCCGTGATATACATCTTGCACTCAAAATTTCCTTGATTTGCAATTCCACTGCAGACTCCTTAGTCCTTTTTCCCTTTTCTTCTTCCCATATATTATCTCTTTGTGGTTATCTACTTAGTCTCCTTTCTATGATCGTGGGTTCCAACATTGGTGGGTTGACATATCTTCGTCTCCATCTATATCCTCACATGACGAATCTGACTGACCATTGTTCCTTTCCATACTTAGTCAATTTTAGGGCCGCGGTTGTTGGGTTGGCACTTTCGAACTCTGTTGCTTTTTGTTCCGTGATATACATCGTGCACTCAAAACTTTCGTGATCTACAATTCCACCTCAGACTCCTCAAACTCGCAAGATTCACTCTACCATGACTCACAAATGTTTCAAAGTATCTGTCGTTTCCTTCCATCCCCCCTAACTTCTTGTCCTTCATGATATACATTAGTTATGCTCTTACTAGTGATATACAAATTTCCCTATAGACTGTCCTGTCATACCCTCTTTGGTGTTACGCGTATTGCACTCAAAAAGTTTTGAGACATACAATTTGACCCTCACGCCCTCACGTCCAATGGTTGTACCTTGTAACCCTATTTTGAAGCTGCTTTTTCCCGTCCCCGTGACCTCCGTACTTCTTTATTATTATGAAATTAGTAACCTTTCATGCTAACAACTGACCATGCATGAGTCGTCAACATTTTCATTAATGAGGGAAACACTCGAGGAGATCTCCCATTATTACACATTACACCAAGATCTGCAGAGAGTTATATTGTCCTTTCTGATTGTTCATCTCAAACATGTGTCATTATGTTGGCCCATTCAAGATATCTACAATGCTTAATCGCTCATTTCCGTATCCACCATGTTCACATTTTTATGTATGCAATTACTAGTGTTTAATGTTAACAACACATCATGCAACAACCATCGAAATTGTCATTAACGAACGAAAATCTCGAGGAGATATCCCATTCGCACGCATTGGACCAAGATTTGCACAGTGTTATATTATCCTTTCCAACTTTTCATTTCATTCATCGTTTGGAGAAAACAAACGTTCTTGTAGACTTATGGCAGTAGGTCGACAACAGTTTTGTGGAGATACAGTAAATATCTTTAGACATCAAGACCAGAACTTCTAGTCATCCAGGGCATACTTTTATTATTCATCCCTTTCTGCCCAGAACGAAGTGATTTGGACCTCTGGAATCATTCGTGCAGGCTACCTCCCTGAGGTTTTTGACTGTAAGGAGGTGGTCTCTTGGTGCGCTGAAAAATATATTCCAAGCCAAATAATTATTCCAATGCACGACCATTCTCTTGTTTCTTTGTCACCTCAGGTCTTCCGCAAGATGTTAAAATTGCAGAAGCCAACATTGACCTTCAGAGGACAAGACTGCAAGCAGTTCCTAGAAAAACATGATAATGGTTTGGACATCTTAGACGAGTTCCTAGAAGACCTGATGACAATTCCTAAAAATATCAGAAAGTTGCAGGTAAGCTCCTTTAGAAATCTATTCCAAGAAATTACTTCGTTGTTTACAAGAATAATGGGACATGCATCCACAAAAAACATTTCCCATATAATTATCTATATTTTGTACTTCACAGTCAAGGAACAATTCATTTTCGATTGGGGGAAGCTAAGTTTCATTGATATCTATTCCCAGTTGTCACGATTCAAATAATCGAATAAATTTTATATGTTATCCTACTTGATTTTCACAATAGTGCATTGTTGTCTGTTTCCAAAACTTTCTCTTTCCAAGAAAATAAGATGTGGATTCGACCCAGTAACATTCTGGTACCAGGCCCTGTGGAGGCACAAGGCCTCCCATTGTTTTCATGAATTTTTTAATGGCTTTGTCTTAGTTTTCAATGATTTCTTTTTAGGGAAGGATGCTCTGCAGATGTTTGGCCAGGAAACCAAGTTTTTGAAAAGGAAGGGAACACTTGAGAAAAAGGAAAATCACAGTGTACTAATGGTCTTTGGATCTAAGGAAAATCATGCTTTCCTTCCATGCCACATCACAGATAAGATGTTTGTTGCATAACTAGAAAGGAAATACAACCACTATTTGCATTTTTTCCATGACAAGAAAAACAAACAGTTCATTCCTCTACCCTGAAAAGTCGAAGACCTCATGTGCAGAAACATCAACAAGATTGACGAGTTTGATGGTCATTTCAAGAAATTGAACCTAATGTATGCTGGAAGGATAAAAGGATTCGACCCTAATGGGATTTTTTGAGAAAATTTACTGGTAGTTGGCTTTCGCAGCTCTTTTATCGATAGACACCTGATCGAGGACAGGGACAATGACGACAACAATCCTGCTTCTGGCGATTGTGATGCAAAGACATTGCAAAGATCGACTGAATTGTACAAACAATAGGGAAAATTATCCAGTGAGAAGAGTTCTCAGTCCCCTGCTAGCACTCCCAAGAGCATGACATCACAGAGCATTGCTACAACGACCCACCCCAGTAAGAGAGAAACCCAGAAATCTTCGAACAGAGGAGGAGATAAGAACCCTCCTCGCATAAAAATTGATAGTTCTCACAAAATTCCATTGACCAAGAAGAGAAAAAACAATGCAGGTCAGGTGGGCGAACCCGAAATTGAAATTGAATAGGTTCAACTTGAAATTGAAACTGAGCAGATGCACAAAATTGGGTCGTCCACAATGGAAATAGCTAAGAACGACATTTTTGATAAATATGAATCCTTCATATTCCAGAGCACTGTTTTTGACAGCCAATCTAAAAATATGGTCATTGAAAAGAGAGATGTAACAAATAGGAAAGGAAAATCTCGCACAGAGATTAACTTTAGGAAAATGTGGCTGTCCCAAATCTTCCTATTTCACTGTGTAACTGATGATTCTCTTCATCATTCCATTGGAGGAATTGAAGCGGAAAATGACAGATTGAAAGACAACCTCAAGGAATTTGAAGAGGCTTTCATTGCCACCCCAGAATTTGCCAATCCTTTAGGAAAAAAGGTGTCTTCTACCACTGCAACCAAGATGAAAGTATCCTCTACCCTCCTTGCATGCTCTAGAGCCCTTATAGAGAATAACATCAAGAAAATAATCCAGCTAGTTACTGAAACCTGGGAAACATCACAAAATATAGTTTCCTTCCGAAAGAGGGCAAATGATTTTCTCGAACATTTGGAGGCGAATTTAAAAAATGATCAATATTTTTGTGATCAGGTGCCGACCCCTTTTGCCAACCATGATGTCAACACCTCAGAACTGAAAAGAAGACGAGAGAATCACCCCTCCCCAAAGCAGACCAAAAAAATAAAAGCATGCTGGCAAAATAAAGTTAAGAACTTGCCACTAATTGTCGAATCATGTAAACAAGCCATATCTGAAAATGAAGAATTATTCACAAACCTGATCCAAATAGACTTAGCCAGAAATACCAATGAGGTTCAAGACCCAAGCTTAATTCACAAATCCTTGTCAATGACCAAAGAAGCCTTCGATGAACAACTTGATATTTTAAAGGGGTTGTCTTTCTAAAAGTTTTACGGCATAGTTGAACATCGTGTGGATGAGCTCGAGCGCTGGGTACTGGACTATTCGGCACACGATCAAGAAATTGAACAGAGTCTGCATAGTATTTCAATGGATCTAAGGAAATTAGAAAACGACCTTTACGACATAGAAATTTGGGATGAAATCAACATGCCCACCATGAGAAGCTACATTGAATAATGGTTCGAACACATAATGCACAACCTCATCCAGGAAGGGAAACAACCAGTCGACACGATTACACTAACCATCGATGACAACAATATAAACACATCAGCTTCATAGTAAGTCTATACTATCATATTGTTTTCTTTATCAATCTAGTTTAACTCTATATTGTCATCTTGTTTTCTTTATCAATCCAGTTATTACCTCTTTAAATAGAAAACTGTAACCAAACACTCATAACTTCCATTTTCTTCTTTTCAAGTCTTTCTCTCTACCGTCACGCACTTCGTCTTCCAACATTCCTAATTGTTGTACTTATTTCTTTTTATGGTCCGCGGGATCACCAATCCCAATATATATTACAAACGCATTTAAATTTCCAAAAATATGTAACAAACATTATTAATTTTTGATAAATTTCAAAGAAAAATGATTCGGGAATGCCTTTGTTGCAAGACATTTTTACTATTCTATTGTATGCTTTTTGTTTCAAAGAAAACTAATTCAGGAATGCTAGATTTTTTGTGTCCTATTGTATGCTAAATTTTTTTGTCAAAGAAAAATAATTTGGTTATGCCTTTGTTTCACGACGTTGTTACTATTCTATTGTATGCTACATTGTCGGTATCACACATTATTAATTTTTGATAAATTTCAACGAAAACTAATTCGGGAATACTAAATTCTGCATGGCTACCACATGTACTTCACCTTGCTTCCCACGTATCTATACTCGGTCGCATTTATTCCAATTCCAACCTGGCAGGGACTACGCTACCATGCAACACTTGTTTTTTAAGGCATTGTTTTGACATTTTTTACTAGAATATATACATTTTGGCAAAATCATCTATTTCTTTGTTTAAATTGCATTTTTGAATATCTATTTCTATTGTCTATGTTGTATTTTTGAATGGATTAATAGATTCAACATCATGTTTAAATATATATATATTTTTCCAAAACACTTTATGGAGAAGAAGAAAGAGTGAAATTTTAAATATTGAGGATTCATGATTATTTAAATTTTAAAGGTGTATTTTATTGTTTAATTGAGATAACTAATGTCTTTGTATCATTTAATTTAGTTAAAATATGTAATTAGTGTTGAAATTTCACATTTGAACCAATTCTTATTTACATATAAGAGATATAGTTGTTTGAAAAAAAGGATTTATAATTATTTAAAATTTAAAGATGTATTTTATCTTTTAATTGAAATGCCCAAAATACTATGTAAAATAATATGGAAATAAAAATATGCACTAGTAAATATTCTAAATAATCACTATTTGATGATTTGAATTTAATTAATACAATTTTGTTTCACTTATTTTTTTTTATTTTTATATTTTATAAAATTTATATTAAAATTGAAACAATTTTTTTAATATTGTTATAATATAACATAATGTTATATTATAACATCATGTTATATTATAACATCATGTAATTAAGATTTTTCATATAATTATCTGTCCTTAATTAAGTTACAGTTCCATACATTTTAAATATAATGGAAAATATAATTTTTAACACACATTTTTTACTATACTTCAATACATAGAAAATAATTGTTATTAAATAACAATATTTTTAAATATTTAGCAAAAAAATATAATTCAATTTTTTGAGATCAATTAAAAACTAAAATAAATAAGAAAACAAACAGAACTAAAATTTAAAAAAACAAAAACATTTTAAAAACAAATTTATATGAGAAAAAACCATTGAAGAAAAACCTTTGTTATAATAAATATCATGTTATATTATAAACATCGAAAGTACTCAAGATTTTTCATATAATTATCTCATTTTACTAAGCTATGGTTCCATACATTTTAAATATAATGGAAAAAGCACTATTTTAACACACGTTTTTACTGTAATTTCAATACATAGAAAATAATCGTTATTAAATAACAATATTTTTAGAATATTTACAAAAAAATATAATTCATTTTTTGAGATCAATTAAAAACTAAAAATAGCCAAGAAAAACAAACATAATTGAAATTTAAAAAAAAAAAAAAAAAAAACATTTTAAAAACAAATTTATATGAGAAAAGACCATTGAAGAAAAACCCAAAAACCTAAAGAGAAAATAAAACCATAAAAATTATAAAACCAATTCTTTTTGTTGTTTTGTTTGACTTTAGAAAAGCTTTTGACATGGTTCCTAGGGAACAACCTTTGGAATAGGTTCGAAGAGATAAAGTGCTCTCGATTTGAGGGTTGTTGCAATAAGGATGTATGAACATTATTGCTATGTTCAAAAAACCCCGAGGGCTGGTCAAAAGAGATTAACAACAATATCAGAGGCAAACAAGGTTGTCCCCTTTGTCCCCTACCCTTTGGCATAAACATTGATAAATTAGAAGAATGTTTGAAAAAGCAGGTTGTGTCGGCCCCACTCTCTCACTGGTATAGTCATCAATCTTCTTTATGCCGATGATATCATTCTCTATGGAAAGGAGTCCCCATGATCTTGAAAACCAACCAAGAATCCTCAAGGATTTTTGTCTAATATGGGTATGACTGTTAATACTGATATGACTAAGGTCGTGATGGCTAAATCCAATAAGATCCCTATGATACCTTTGTATATGACAACAACAACTTGAGAGGAAGTGAATTCATACAAATATCTTGAATTGATATTGACCACAAGCTTAATTGGAATTATAGCATTGAGAAAAGGATTATTGGGGATGTAAATCTTATTATGGGATTGGAAAACAATTGTAAATCAACTGAACTTTGGAGTTGGGATAAGAAGAAACTCCTCTTGAGACTCTTGTTACACCTGTTGCCCTTATGGATGTGAAGTCTGGGGCTGTAGTATCTCAGAATCCTGAGAAAGATAGAGCAAAATACACAAGAATTTTATAACCTATAATCTCAAAATTACAAGAAATACGCCCTATCCCATCCTCCTTGTAGAAACTAGTCTCTCCCCTATTGAGAGCATGGCTATGACCAGATACCCCAATGTATAAGAACAAGCTAAACATCAACATGTAGAAGACAAGAGGCTACCTAAAATTGCTTCCAAATCAAGTCATAACCACCATCGACTCAAACGAGGATGCATATAAAGACACCTGATCTTGGCTAAAATATTGGGGAATCATGGAAGAAACCATTTTGTGAATAAAGATACTATTAAAAATGTCAAATCAAAAATTTACATGGGAAAAATGTGGTGTGATAAAGAGTTAGAGGAAAAAAGAAAACTAAGGTATTATAAAGATGTAATGAACCCCAATCTAGAAGACTGCAAAATTATCTATCTATTTTTCCAAGTGTAAAAGAAAAATAAGTATTGCTAAGATAAGAACAAATTCTCACGAGTCTACAGTGAAGTTGGGCGTTGGTCAATTCATAAAAAACCATGGGATGAAAGAGTGTACCTTTGTGACAATAAGAATTTTGAATATGAAAAACACTTTCTCTAGATTGTCCAACCTATAACCCATATTAGATCTCATTTTCAAATATTGATCACACTACCAACCTTCCTAACCTCTTAACTCAACAAAGTTTTCACGTTGATCTTGGAAAGCTTCTCTTGATGCGTTTCGAGCACATAAACAAAATTATAAAGAATCACAAGTAATCACTTACCTCTAAGGTTCGATAGACCACTTGGTTTTAGTGGACATTAATCATCATCACCATCATCATATTTTCCATATTTTCACTTCTATTTATATAAATATTGAAAAAATATTTTGATTGAAATTTAAAACAAACATTAAATTTTTATTTAAAAAATATAATTCATAAATTTTATAAATTTTAAATTGATAAATTTTAAATGAATGTTAATTGAAAAACATTATCATACTACCCAAAAAAAATCCAATTTAATAATTATTTTTAAAACAATATACTATTCTAAGCACAACCAAATTTCAAGTGAAACAAAAATTCCATTTGATAATTATTTCTAAAATTAACATTCAACCATATCTTCAATAATGAAATGATTTTCATTAAGTGAATTGTTTCTTAAGAACCAACAATAATTGTCTCACACTTTGTAAAATGCATTCTATATGCAAACGTGTAGAGCCATGAGGGTACGTGCATTCTATATGCATTCTAACCATATTGTATGAGCATGAGGGTATGTGCGACCATTCGACAATACTTTTGATTGGTTCTTGTAGAACCACAAATTTCTTATATTTTGAAGTGTAATTTCGATTCCTGTATCAACATGAATTTGGCCATTTGGTTGATCTGGTATGTGAGGTCATGTTTCATTTATGATTACTCTAGAATGACATGAGTTACATTTCTAAAAGAAAATATGAAGCGTTTGAGAGGTTCAAAGCATTCAAATTATTGGTTGAAAATGAAATTGATTTGAAAATCTAGTGCTTGAGATTAGATAGATGAACTGAGTTTATATCAAACGAATTTGAAGAATTTTGTGAACTTCATGGAATAAAGAGACACTTTTCAGCTTTAAGAACCTACCACAAAATGGAGTGGTAGAAAGAAATAATCGAACCATACAAGAGATGGCTAGAACAATGTTGAATGAAGATAATATATGAGACATGATTTGGAGAGAAGCAATAATCAACACCACAATCTACATTATGAATAGAGACAAAATCAAAGTCGTCAACAACAAAAATGTTTTATGAATTATGGAAGGGTAGACCAACAATAGTTAAATACTTCAAAACTTTTTGGGTGCGCTACATAAACATAGATTATAAGGACTTGGGAATATTTGACTCCAAAGCTGATGAATGTATATTTCTTGCTATTCATCAAGAAGCAATATCAATGTTACAAATAAAGCATTGAGAAAATCATAGAGATTTACCTCGCTGATGAAAAGGAATGGAGATCTTTATACCAACATTTCAAATCTTGTTGGGCTAAAGTAAGATAAGTGGAATTATTACCCTATGTTTATAAACTTTAACAAAAAATATCAATTAGTCCTCAAGCAATATGTACTTGCACCTAATGCTATCTTTTATGTTATGTTTTGACAAATAAATACATGCTTGCAACATAAATTAATAACAAATTTAATGGAAACAATCATGAAACAAAAATATAAAATAAACATTACACATGTAGTCCAAAATGAAACGAAAAACCATCAATGATTTTTATTAATTCAAATCTAAATTACAACCAAAAAGCATTCTTTCATACCCTAGAATGGATAAGGATCAAAATAAGACTTAGAAGTCGAGGTGGAATGTTACATCACACATAGATGACTAATGTCTTTTAAGTAAAACCAAGACTAAGAAAAAACTGGATCAACAAGCTAAGCACATGTCACCTGCCTTGACTCTGCAAAAAAAATCTTAATTAACACTTAAAACTAATTCACAAATCCAATAGGAATTTACAGACTATCAAAAACAAATTATTAGCCTTCTAAAGCATGACAACAATCTATGTTTCTTGGTCCTTATTGCCACCTTCAGTAAGACCCTTATATCAACAAGAAGTTTTTAGCTTTTAAGTGATTCATAAATGAATAAAGTAATAATATATCTCACTTTAGAGTAAGAGAAAACCTTATCACAGTTTATGCCCTTTCTCTCCTTTTACCTCATGTTCTTCTTTTATCTCCAAATGTAGTTTTATATTATTGGCCCCCACCTCAAGTTTTGAGAACCTTGGTCACATTTGACAAAATTTTGGACCCTCGGCTGTGTCGGTCGAAGACGTAGCACTCAGTTAAATGGAGATCGCTGGATCTCACCCCTTTTTGTGGGATATATGGGTTTAGGGTTTGCGTAACAGGACGATGTCGCACCCATGGTTTCCACCCATGTTTAGGCCTTTGTAATGTATAAATATATAGCTAGGGTGATGTAAGAAGTAGACCTAGTAGAACGATGGTTGAGTGCTACTGCGTTAGCTATGTCAAAGAAGATGTGTTAAGACTTGTAGAGCTAAGTGAAAGTGTTTCATAAGTGCTTTTTGCATAGACTAGGTAAAGGCTTGGTGCTTGGACCTAACTCCGAGAAGGAGATCCTACAGGTGCACGCAGATCTCCCGGCCTCCGCGGAGTATGGTTTTGGCTCGCGCATGTAAGAAGATTGTAAGAAGCTAATAAAAGAGGAGAAGAATTGGTGGATCGAAATTCTCAATAATCGGGGTGAACCAATGTATGTCATGTGTTAGCCCCTTGTGCAATGTGGTTGGCATGTTAGTGATGTGATCTATGCTTTGGCACATTTATGTATGTTAGCATGCAGACCGAAGGCAGTGATTGTATGCTTAAATAATATGAATGAAGGTTAATACATTCCTACGTTATAAAATGAATGGTTAGATGTGCTGACCTTGATGAATGTGGTTGTTCAAAATTAGGTTTTTTTCCTGTGATGCGAATAAGGGTCAAAGACTCCATGAATGTTAATTGCTAAGTGCTCTGTTGGCATTGCGATCACATCTATGTCCCAAATAGGGTTGTAGACTTGATCCTACAACCCCCTTCCCTTACCTTGGTGAGACTTCATCTCTTCAAGGTGTTACCAGCATGGTAGTTAGGGTTTTGTTTGTGCACTACTAGAGTTGAACCATGGGTCTTCTTCTATGCCAACAAAATGGTTCTATTGCCGGGACTAAAACTGATTGTTGGGAACCCAAGAGCATAGGCTTGGCAAAGTGATCCGCTATCAGAAAGTACATTCTACTTGGAATTACAAAAGATCCGTATAAGAAGGGAGTCGATTTGAAGAAAAGATGTAATATTTTAAAGCTTTGTTCTTTGATGCTGTAAGATAAGTGGAAAATTTTATTCAAAATACTGATATAAGTATGTTTCATAGATTTCACCAACCGAAAACCAGGCACAACTAGAAGACAGAATATTTGATATGAATAGATATGATCAAGTTAACAAAAGATATGTTATTCCTATGCATAAAAAGAATTTTGATCACCAAATGGATGCAGGATCCTAGAAAGAAATTTTTATAGTCCATCAACAACCTACATGAAAGCATCGGGATCAAGCGCATTAGAAAGAGGAGATTGAATCTTTGTTACAGTTGTAGAAAACCTAAAACATCTTGCTAAGGAATGTCTCCCTGTAGAGGTCAGTATTTTCCTTTGTTGTAAATCTACCGGACATGAAGTTTTGGATTTAGAATGATTACCAAAGTTGAGAAGATGAACATGAAACAAGAAAACCATAAGAAGGTCAAGAAACTAAGAATATACTAGAGAATTAGAAAGAATGAGAGGCTATATTATTGTACATTAAAGAAACATTGAATGATCATAGAGACACCAATTTACCAGAGATATTAAAAGATAAGTAGTGTATAGAAACAAGAATATGATACTTAGACATAGACTGTGTATTGGATGCGAAAACAATGTATTTAAACATTATGCTAGAAAGTACTTGGGAAATTTTGAAAAGCTTGCTATGATTCCTTCATTGGGAGCAATAGGATTGTTTAAAGGAAAGATGATAAACTTATGTCGAAATTTACCTGCTGTACCGAGGCCTGCGGAACATAGACATAAATAAGAATTATAGGTCGTTAAGTTTGTTGAGAACGACACTCCTTTTGCACTTTTGTTCTAAAGGACTTGGATTGAGAGAGATCAGATCCTAAGGAAACAAGAAGAAGCCATAGAATAGAAAAACAAAGAATTAAGGGACTTTAATGGCCGGTGAATAGCGTTTAATAGAAGAACATGAGGACAAGTCAAAGAAACTAAGGGCCAGACCCGCTTTCAAAGTTGCGAACACAAGAAGGCTTGGTTTAATCCTATCCATGCAAGAGAAGAGCACCTCCACCTGTAAACACTAAGAGAATAAGTGTTACTTTTGAACCCTTTGAAAGACCCTCAAGAGTGCGAATTTACTATGCTAAGAAAATATAACTACAAGAATGGAAAGAGGAATCGAGACGATATCGAGAGAAAGAAACAATAAAGCTCCGTGAAGTAAGAAAGAAAAGATAGGTACCGCGACAAGGTTCCAAAGTTGGAAGACTTCACAGGAAGTAGGCTTGCATCCTGAACTCACTAAAATGCATAATAGCATTATACTGGCACTTCACCACGGCTTATATGACTATCACTGAGGTGTGTCCCAAACCATTAAAACGACGGGTCCGTAATGGATAGAAATGTATATTGTCGGAAATATCACCATTAGACCATTGGGACCGCTATAATGGTTGGATTGAGGCATTCCTACCCGTAAGAGGAATATGTTATGAATTTGTCTATTTAACCACTGTCTTATCTGCACACTTTTTGCAATTATGATTATCCGAGCCCATAGAGAACTCGGGATTAAGCATCGTAAGCTATTCTAGTGAGACCTCAGCCAATCTAATTTTTATTACCTTGATTGTTTGTCTGCCTACCTGAGATATCCGATCTAAAGCATGCATGTCAGACAACCTTAGCACAATAGAAAAGTCTGTTGAGGAGATCCCACACCTTATGGCTGAAGGTCATGTTTACAGAGGCTGTGCTTCGCTCGACGAGGGATTGAAGTATCCGTCAACTCCGTGACATCAATATGGGCCATCCCCAAACCGCGACAGAAAAGCACCGCTGGCGACCTAGCTAATGCAAAGCTCATCCCATCGATCTTGCCCAACTATATCCCACCTCTATCTGGCATGGTTAGTCATGAAAACATCCCAAGAGATTCTCCAGCTATGACCTGACACAGACTCTAAAAGCAAGGGGATACACATAGTTGGACCACAGCTTGGGACAGATTCTGATGCTCAAGATAAATGATTTCAACTTAGGAGACCGTAATAACTATGGCACGCTCACACCATACAAGTACTCTTGACAAAGACAATGGGGAAGGAGCCGAATATAGTCCCCATTCATGGACCATGGACATCAAAAGATCAACAATCCTTAAAGTGATGAAGATACCACACTTCAAAGGACATTAGGAGGTTAACGCATGTGCTAAAACTCCGCCGCGGCTTCCAGGTACTTGTGGTTGGATAGGTGCATCAATGTATATCCTACATTGATCCACTAGATTACCTGATCGATCATGCGTGCAATCAAACCTCGAGTTTTAACAAGGTAAGGTTGTAGATCACGCCCTGGGGAAGTGAATAAAGGACACCTATGGTGATGTAGAGAAGGGGAAGTGGGGCTACAAGGTAGCCTCCATCCAAATGGTGCAGTGCACCTAGCTTTCCAGTTGATTGTTGGAAATATAGTATGGAAGAACCGCCCCACACAGGTAGTCGGGTTCGTGGTGGACCTCGTATGGAAATGCATGGAGGGGATGCATATTAATTGGGTGAGCTACCTCGTCACCCAGTTGGAGTAAGATTGTCAAGAAGTGCAAGTACAGGGTTATGAGTTTCAATTCAGCTGGTTGTTGATTCTTGCTGCCTTTGTCGCTTGGGAGATGCTAAAGGGAGCAACCTTCCTAAGTTGAGCTTCATCCATCAGAATCACTGGCCGTGAGGTTCACCACCTTGTGGTACTTGAGCGACATGGTAAAGCTATGCGGCGCCAAACACCTGCCTTCCACACTTTCACTACTTTCATACCACACGTGAGCCATTGAGTCATTCCCCCTAGTGACTCTGAATGCCTTGTATGCTTACATGCCAATAGTGAAGTTTCGTGCAAACAAACACTTCATTTGCATCATTGCGTGCAGGGATGAAACCAAGGAAGAGTTGTAGTCATACCATAAATTAAAATGATGAAGATATTGAGGAGATAACTAAGGAGTGGTCAGATGAATTCCTTGTACCATTTGAGAAGATGGAGCTCTCCAACCCCGATATCATAAGAAGTCCCATGGTCACCTAATAACAATACATGACCCAACAACAACAAGAAGAAAAGGAAGGAAGATGTACAAGAAATACAAAACACATCGTAGGGAAACTGAGCCTGAGTCACCTAGAGGAGGAGGAGATGACGAAGTAAACCAAGAAGAGGAAGGGGAAGAAGACAAGAAGGGCCAAGGCAAAGTGACACCACCTAAACATCCCCCATGAGGTCGAGACGTCAAATAAAATAAAGGTTTCTCCAAAACCCTCAGCTGAAGAAGTCATGAGCCAATAAGCCTCAATTAGATAATTGCATTTATGGTGGATGATATCGAATTACCATCGCAAATACATACCCCGAGGGAAATTTTATGGAAACAAAGCTAAACATGAGACAATGTATTATAGGATCGAGGTGGAGCTCAAAGGGGTACAACAGCTCTCTATTTGAGTCAATGAATGTTCACTGCATTGTCATTAGGGTATAGAAGTGGAGATGAGCCCTACCTAACCACGCAGATTAGCGAATTTTAACAGAGGCTCCACCTTCATTTCTAGTCCTCGTGGAGGGAAAGAACAGGCCAGAGGCCTTGAAGCAAGGAAATGAGGAATCCCTAGAGAAAATTCAGGTTGGGAAACAAGAGGAAGATGACCTATGAGGGAAGTTTAAGAGGACATAGGG
Source organism: Picea sitchensis (assembly GCA_010110895.2). Classification (NCBI taxonomy): domain Eukaryota; kingdom Viridiplantae; phylum Streptophyta; class Pinopsida; order Pinales; family Pinaceae; genus Picea; species Picea sitchensis. The sequence continues at coordinate 21,941 of SNQJ01S0146520.1, forward strand.
TAGATCTAGAGAGAGAAAGATCAATTGCTCATGGAGCGATTGGAGTTAGAGAAGCATTCACTCAAGCACTTCGATCCATGCCAGGATTGGTAATCAAGGAAATAAGAAACAACTAAGATCCAGTTGGGAAAGCTCATTGAATCCATTCATCAACTTCAAGCAAGAGTAACAGAAATGGAACTGCAAGCAGTGCAAAGCACTCCGCAAGAAGTGCGATATCAAAGGGAAGAAACTACCTAGAGCGCAACAAAAGAATCAAGGCATTGGCATTAGAATACAAGAAACTCAGTAATAGAAGTGCGCATACCTATGAATGCCTCACATAATACCCAAAGCTAAGGAAATTGGAAGCAAAACTCCAAGAGGCGAAGCAACAAACAAAAACAATACAGGCGTAGTTAAATCCCCTGTCAGCAGTCAAGAGGATGAAAAGGTCACATGAACAATGCATAGTTCAACATAAGGTCCATGCCATCCAGAGAAAATTCATGGAAGCGACTCCAGATCTCCAAACCGGGAGCACGTGATCTAAGCCTCGCATTACTTTGAGGAGATTGAGGGACAAGGTGCAAAACTAGAACAAGAGGTCACCACAGTGGAACAACACATGGAAGGACCTATCACCGACAATATTCTTAAGTCTGAAGGAGGCCAAGCAACCAGTCGAGGGAATCTCTTGAGCCGTTCTAGGCTCAAGAATAATTTCCCAGCATCGAGTGACTTGGGACAAGTCACACATGAGTGTTAGTCTGTTGGCACCCCACCAAGTTTTGAAGAAACTTGGTCGGCTTGACCACCTTTGGGACTCTTTGACAGTCGGTTGAAGACTGAGCACCCGTGCTGTTTTAGATCGCAGGATCTTGCCCCCTTTTTGCGGTCTTTTAGGATTTAGGGTTTATGTAATGGTATGGGATTTTGGCCCATGGATTTACCCATGTTTAAAGTCCATATTGTAATGTATAAATAGATAGCTAGGCAAAGTAAGAAGGTAGACCTAGTAGGCCAAATTTTGGCTTAGTGCTAATGTTAGCTATGTGCAAGAAGATGTTAATGCTTGTAGAGCTATGCAAGTGTTTCGTAAGTGCTTGTGCAATGCATCTAAAGGCTTGGTTCTTGATCTATCTCTCGAGGGAAGGAGGATCCTGCAAGGTGCGCTGTAGATCTCTTGTCCCATGCAGAGTTGGCTTTGTGGCTCTGCGGCCTCTAAGAATATTGGAAGAATCTAATAAAGAGAATAAGAGTTGGTGGATATAGCCCCAAGCTGGTGGTGAACCATAAGCATCATGTGTTGTGGTTTTTTTGTGCGATGTGGTTGATATGTTAGTGATGTTATCTATGCTTAAGTGTTGTAATATTTATGTATGTTGATGCATCTAATGTGGTAGCTTTAATGCTTAAATAACATGAATGGAAGTGGTTACATCTATTTTGGTGTTGCGTGAAGTAAATTTGATAGATGTGTTTAGACCTTGACGACACCGTGTTGTTCTCAGAATTAGGGTTTTTACCTGGATGTGATAAAGGTCAAAGATCGATGAATGTTAATTGTTAAGTGCTCTATTAAGTATTGTGATCATAGATCCTGCGGTCCCATCAAGGTTGTAGACACTTGAGTCCCACAACCCCCGTGCATCTACCTCGGTGAGACTTCATCTACTTCGGCAGTGTTTCCAAAAGGATTGTGAGTTAGCTTTTGTTGGTGCATTGTTAGTGAGTTGAACCCTGGTTCCAAGAATCGTGCCAACAAGTAGTTCCAACTACTTTTAGTTAAGTTACTTAAATAACTTTTAGTTAGATAGGGACAAACTACAAATTACCTATTAATAAATAATGATAAGGGCATACTAAATATTAGCTAATAGGTGGGGACCCCCTATGTATCCTTATTTTATCACCTTATTCCTCCATAAATAAATATGTATCCATGCCATTCAAAATTTCACAACATATAAATATCCA